>CAIGRN010010515.1:0-14478 GCA_903798345.1 Fraxinus anomala | reverse complement strand
TCTATCACGCAAACGATAAATTGGGATGTACATGTAGCATTCATCTAAAAAATATTCACTTTTAATAGGTAACTAAAACTCAAGCAAATTTAGTATTTTCTATTCCCATTCTTATATATGTTGAGTTTGTCATGAACATGTTGTTCAAGTTGTTTAGATGAAGATCATCCTGCTAATTAATGTTACAAAACAAAAAACACAAAGAAAGGCTGAGAGTGTAAAATGAATGAATTATTTTGACAAAAAATACTATTGAAATGAAATTACATTATGATTTAACAGGCACTATAAGCGGTAAGCGCGTACACATTAGGAGCATCTTAACTACCAGATTGGGCCTCATAATTTTTCTATTTCATTATGGGCCGTTGAAAACTCGCTATCAAGTTTTTAGGTATTATTATCTAATCCAATCATTTTCCTAGTGACTAGTGCAATGTTATAGGATATGATCTTCCTCAAATCAATTTGCTTAATGAACATGTAGTTGACAAATCATATAGGATTAAAATCTAAATTTTACTTTAAATCAAAGTCAACAATTAATTTTAACCACTGTTTGACAACCATTATTTGGGAGAAACGGAGTTTTAAACAGTGATTTTTAAAAGATTGTGTGATTAAACAGTAGAAAAAAGTTTTTGGTTTGTGTAGAATATTTTATTACGTGAATGTGTGTTGAAAATGAGTACGTGGGAAAAATAGTTTGAAAATAATGATTGTCAAATAAAGACTTAAATCACATATTTTTAAGAAATCTATAGCTTTTGAATTATATATTTCATCAACTTTTATCAAATTTTACTAAAATTCTGCTTTTAATCTACACGAAACATGGGCATATTATTCGAAGTTAACACAATAATATAATAAAACCGATGAAACCGCATTAACTATCGACGACAGACATCTATAATTCGATCCTTATTCCTTGGACGCTAGAGAAGTGATAATTACTCAAAGTGAAGAGAAAAGGGGGAAAAAGAAAAGGCAAAAAAATTGTTCGTTGCCAAGGGTAGAAGAAAGAAATAAAAGTACCACGTTTGAACAGCATTGGTAAGGTCCAATAACATGATAACACACACGCGTCAACTTTTGGTTTGGGAAGTATCGATATTTGCAAAATGGGGCCCCACACTACAATTTGGCCAATGCCAGTAGCGTGTGGACTGTATATATTGAATACACACTACCAGTTTTGCCCTTTATATGTCAAATAACGTTGACATGTGTGATGTGACGATGTTACCTGTAGTCCAAATCCTTCTTGTAAGGTGATCGTGTTTTCCATGTCTAATTGACGTCGAACATTATTCACGCTTTCCAAATATTCGACATCTGAATAAAGTATCATAACTATCTATTTTCTTCCCGCGACAACTTCTCTTTTCCTTAAAACGGGAAAAATTACGTGCTCAATAGACAAGAGAGCCAACCATGTATTTTATCAACAATTGGAAAACTCGGAGAGTTTACCGGCTACCACATTCTTTCAGTTGAAACTGAGGATCTACCTTGAGCATCATTTGACCACTTGTATGAAAGTGAGATTCTACCTCAAAAGATTCACTTATTAAGTGGAGTAGTGATCAATCTCCTTATTATAAATAATTTTATATCTCGTGTTGATGAACGCTTATCCACTTTCCCAATAAATTTATGAGTTTTTCTACGTGTACACTCAGGTGTACTCCCTATTTGATGTACAAGTGACATTATATTATTAATTAGTGAAAAAAAAAAAAACAATTTTCATCAGTCAATGACAAAATGTCACTTGTACATTATGTCACATATGGTACACGTGAATAAGTAGAATAATCCTAAATTTATATTGTGTTTACCACTTTTCAAAGCCGAATTTCAGAATTTGAATCAAAATTTAAGTTATAATATATAGTTAATTTTAAATATACATTTCATGTGATCCACAACTTTTTAATCATACATTTTATTAACTTTTATCAAAACCGTTTAAAATCTATTTTTTAGGTGGGCCTTGGTCCATCAATGATGTACAATGATTTCTCATCTTCAATACAAAGTCAAAATATTCAAGCCTACTAACATCCCCACACACACAGAGGTTTTTGGACAATTAGGTGCTCGTGATCCTTAATGCTACTGTTAATACTATGATTAGAGCATGGTTAGGCGATGAGTTTTATGTTGGTTAAATAGTGGTGGAAAATGGGCCAACACGTTTTGTGTGATTATTAGTGTCTCGTTGACCATACTATGAATATAGCAATTTTAATGAATTTTAGAGATTAAATTAAAAGGAAACAGTTGACTCAGTATGATTCTACTTAATCATAGTGGGGGTTAGCATTAAATTGAACAATTTAGTTTATTTCTATCAATCTTCAACACACATTTAGTCGCTGATTTGTAGGCATTAAAATATAGTTGACAAATATGAAAAAGACTTTCCAATTCCATATAAATTGAAAAATAAAAACTCAAGTACCCAATAAGAATCTATTTTTTCATGAAATTGGCAAAAAACAAGATTAAAGTTGTTGTAATTGAATTCCTCGGATGTGACATTTTTAATTCGAATCAAATAGTCAAAGTAGAAATTGAATTTTTCGAATGTGACATTTTTCATAGAATTTAAACCAATCAAACAGACTCTAAATTTAAGTCTAATTCTAAGTCAATAATTGAATGTAAATTAATATTTTCAAAATCACTTTTGAATCCTCTTGTACGGTGGTTTTAAATCCAAATCTGCTTCAATGAAAAGATCTAATTTACTTTTTGCCTCTAATAGATATAAAAAAAATGTAAATTTACATTTTTTGTCAAAAAATGCAATTTGTATCTATTTTGCATCTCTACATTGAAAAGAAATTCGACCACTTTAAAGATCTAAGGGGGTGTATTCAATTGGAACTTTTGAAGACTTTAATGGGGTTTTTTTTTTTTAAATGGTGACTTCTGTAGATTTAGTGGATTTTTAGAGATTTTTATGGAATTAGTGGAAATTTTTTGTACTTATAAACTTTCATTTTAAAACTTTTAGAGACTTTTGTAGAATTCAAAAAATGTTTGAAAACTTTTATTTCAAATAGAATTTATGTGAATTTAGTGCAATATTATGAAATTATCACATACAAAGTGGTGATTCTTTCAATTCCCCTTCCCTTTTTTTCCCCCATATAATAAAAAAAATATTTTAAAAGAATAAAAATTTATTATCTTAATTAAATAAATAATAATTTTAATATTCAGTATTATTAGTATAATATACTTTTAAAGAAAAAAAATTCATACATTTAAATTTAATTATAAATTAATCTATATAAAATTTTATGATTTAATTAAAAATAGATATTTTTCAGAAAAAATGAATGAAAAAAGAAAAAAAAAGTTATAAGAATACAATTTAATTTTTCATAGAAAATAGAAACAAACAATAAGAAAGAGAAAAAGAAAAAGAAAAATAGAAATTAATAAAATTAATAGAAAAAATAAATTGTAATCATAACTCTAATGTTCGAAAAAGGGGAAATGAAAGAAAAGTGAAAGTCTCCCAAAATCTTGTGATTAATGAGACAAATTTTAAGATTTTCTTTTAAAAGTTAGTACCACATAGACTTTTATAAAAATCTCTGAAAATTATAAAAATTTGAATACCCAAAAACTTATAGAAATTTCTAAAAAAGTTTTAATTGAATGCACCCTAACTTTTAAAGATTTTTTAAAAGTTTTAAAAGTCTCAATTGAATATACCAATACTTTTAGAGAGTCTAAAAGTCTAGTCTACATTAAGCCCCTGTTTGTCTACCAATAATTTAAAACTCTGTTTGCTACAGTAAAATTCTTCACCACACATTCACCCAATAAAATATTCTCCACACAAACCAATAAAGTTACTTTAAATTTCAATCACACATTCTCCAAAAAATACTATTCAAAATTTCATTCTTTTCCCAATAATGAGAACAAACAAGACCTAAATACCCTTAAATTTTTTAAATTCAAAAAAATCATTAAATATACACTCCCTAAATCTCTCTCACCAACATATGTAATTAACCAACGCAAAGTTCGGGGCGGAAAAGGTAAAATGGATGAACAGAGACAGCCGCTTTCTTTCTCTGTATATTACTAGGACCTCTTTTCTCTTACTTTTCTCATCTGTCTTCAACTACTCTCTCTCTCTCTCTCTCTCACACACACACACACACACACACACACTCTCACACAGAGACAGACATTATTTATATGTATATGGTGCTTTGGGTGCTGAATAGCCCACGTTAAGGACCCATCTCTTCATGGATTCCTTGCTAGTGCCTCAATTTTTGCCCCTCGCATCGCATCTCATTGGTACTCGTATCCCCCGCACCCCTTCATCTGTATGTATATGCATGTTTGTGTATATATGCATGACTGAAAAATGTGTCTTTCAGGCAAAGAAACAATGGGGTTATGGTTTAATGCGAGCATAGTTTTTTGTTATTGAGAAAGAACTGCAAGTCATGGATGTTTCTTCTTTGGAGGGTAAATAATTTCTCTCTCTTTCTTTTTAAAAAATAAAAAATAAAATTGGTTCTGGGTTTGTTAACAATGAGCGTGTCGATACTTTCGATGTGGAAAACTTTGGATCTTTATTTACAATTTTTGGGGATAATGGGTCATAAAGTTCATCTCGATCTGTTTTGTTAGACTTTTCGCTCGCGTGTTTTAGCTTCTTTTGAATATATTTTGGGATTATTTTCTTTGGTTAAACTGAGTCTGAGACAGTAATTTTTTGCTGAACTGTTAGCATTCATTATAAATAGTTATGTCAGAGTTAATGCTTACCCAATTATTTTAGAGGATGCTTATTAGAGAAAAATGAACAAAGAAATGCCAGCTGTTTATTACAACTGGATGTATTTGTCTATAATTTGATGAAATTGATGTTTCTTCTTAAAATATTGAATTGAATAGAATAGTGGCTACTGTTACGGAAGTTCAACGTGGGGGCATCATGGAAGTTACCAGCAAATCGCTACACCATTTTCTTGAATAGGCTATGTTTTTTCTTGAATTTGGGTTTTGTAATGTGAGGAGGAGAAATGTTTTTTGTCTTGACAACACTTGTCTTGTTGCTTGTGGTTGGATACCCTTTGATCATCCTCCTTTTCTTTTCTTTTGGTGACTGCTCGGTGGTTGAAGCATTCATATAACGAGTTAATAGAGATAGTCTAGATCGAAACTTCGTTACATTTCAAGCATTTCACTAAGAGAACTGTCCAGTTTAATAGTAATTGACTGTACCAAATTAAGGGAAAAGATGGTATCGTATATTTAAATTTTCTTGTTAACTCACAACGTTTTTGGCTCCAGAGTTGGTTTTTGATCCATCGAAGTGCAGTGCGTTGAGAATGGAGCAAAAGAGAGAAGTAGTCTATGAATTATCCAAGTGGTCAGATGGTGCAACAGAGATTCTTCTAGCATGGAGCCGTCAGGATATCTTGCAAATCCTCTGTGCAGAGCTCGGGAAAGAAAGGAAGTATACGGGCTTAACAAAGTTAAAGATAATCGAACAACTTTTGAAAGTCGTATCTGAGAAGAAATCCCTGGAGCGAGGAACTGCAAGTCTTCCTGAAACACGTTTCTTATTAGAACATAGTGAAAGGACTCCCAAACGGCAGAGGAAATCTGATAACCCGAATCACCTGCTTTCTGCAGCAAATACTGATGCATCTAACATGGTTGATGGTGATTTAATTAATAGCACGTGCTGCAAAAATTCAGCTTGTAAAGCAAGACTATATCGTGAAGACGTGTTTTGCAAAAGGTGTTCGTGCTGCATTTGTCGACAGTATGATGACAACAAGGACCCAAGCCTGTGGATAGTTTGCGGCTCAGACCCTCCGTTTCAAGGCAAGTCATGTGGCATGTCGTGTCACCTTGAATGTGCCTTGCGGCACGAAAAATCTGGCATCACTAATAATATGCAGGATAAGAGACTTGATGGGAGCTTTTGTTGTGTATCTTGTGAAAAGGTGAATGATTTGCTCAGGTAATGTCGGTCTTGGTTCTTATTTCTTTTATTCGTTCCTTGTTATGTTTTGTACAATTATTTCGAAAGTACAAAACTTGCATTACTTTTCAATAGGCACTGACCTGCTTTATTACTTACTGTTAATATAAGCTCATGGAGAAAGCAACTAACAGTAGCAAGGGATACGAGGCGAGTGGATATACTGTGCTATAGGCTCTCCTTGAGCCAAAAGATTCTTGCAGGAACTAAGCATTACCAAAATCTATACGAAATCATAGATGAAGCAGTGAAAAAGCTTGAAGAGGATGTGGGTCCGTTAACTGGTTTACCTGTTAAGACGGCTAGAGGGATTGTAAACAGGCTTTCATCAGGACCAGAAGTTCAAAGATTATGTGCTTCGGCAGTGGATTCTCTTGACTCTATGCTTTCTAACAGGGTGTCGGATATACCTTCTGGTACACACCTCTCTCTCTCTCCCTCCCCATTTTCAACCACGTAATACCCGTATTTTGTATTTGTTCAATGCTGGTTTCATTTTGCGGGAAGTGATAGCCATATGGCAAATTTGTGGGTTTAATTTTGTCTAGATAGCACTATGCTTGCTGCAAAACTTGTCAGATTTGAAGACAACGACAATAGAGAGATGGAAAAGCATAATACTCAAAGTGAACAAACGAAAAAATATTCTACGAACGTGGAAGTAGAACAAAGTCAAAGTCTGGCCACCAACTGTAGCACCCTTTCTAATCCTTCTTCAGTTGAAGATGAAACTAATAATGTCATGCCATGCAGCATTGGGTATGAGAATAGAGGTGATAATTATCGTGCACTTTGTAGAAATGCCAATAAATCTTCTTCTGCAAATTTTCTTAGTGACACCATCACCTGCTTAGAGAGCCAAAAAGAGACTACTAGAGATGAAGTCTCTTTATTGGAGGAGAAACAAAAACAAAACAATGATGCTGTTAATCTAAAAAACAAATACACTTCAGAAGGCCAGATGGTTGAGGGAACAAGCACTGGTAACCTGTCAAATACCCCTAGTCAGGCTGGCTTGGAATGTGTGCCGTACACGGATAGTTCACCTATCACCCCCTGCAAGTTGGAGAATGTAAAGGATGGGAAAGGAAGGAACAACAGACATAAACATGGCGGGAGTGGTGCATCTCCAAAGGAGAAGGAACCTTCAAAGAAGAAAAGTGAAGGAGACGAAGATTGTACTGGAATTGGAGACAAGAATTTTGAGTATTATGTCAAAGTAATCCGATGGTTGGAATGTGATGGTCATATAGAAACAACGTTTAGGCAGAAGTTTTTGACTTGGTACAGCTTGACAGCAACCCCACAAGAGGTGAGGGTTGCGAAAGTATTCATCGACACATTCATTGAAGATCCAGCATCTCTTGCTGGACAACTTGTCGACACCTTTTCTGATGTTATTTCAAACAAGAGATGTTCAACTGTGCCAGCAGGGTTTTGCTTGAAGCTTTGGCATTAAGGGAGGATTCAGTATGCAAATCAAATGAGATCATTCTTTGGAAATTAGAAATATTATTATCATTCATCTTTCAAACTTCTATATATGTGGTACCATTTGAACGAAATATGTTGTCTATTTATATATTATATCTCTGTTAGTTTGATTTTCCTAGATATTACTCTAACCTTCGTATTTAGAACCTTAAAACTGCATAGCTGCTTAAATTTTAGAAATAGAAAAAGGATATGGTGCCCAACTGATCACATTTACAAGTCGAGAGATTCTCCTCAATTTTGACACAAGAACCTGGCTAATTTGAGGTAGTAAATTCGCACCCCTCCTAGAAGAAGTGCAAATGTTTTGTATTAATTTCTAGCGTCATCCTTATTACTTACTCATTAATGCTCTTTAAAGATGATTACTCGAAGCAAAACGACAAAATGCAAGCCCAACATATCATCAAACATAGGATAAGAGCATAATATCACCCGACTGTAATTTATGCAAGTTTTGGAAGGTGAAGTCACTAAATTGGGTATATTATACAGACAGAAAGTTGAGGCAAAATCATCCGACCAAATTGATTGTGCAGCCCAAGTTCGTCAATAGAGTGGTCGTTTTTGTTATTGTCAAACAATGTCCCTTGGGCCATGCCAACAACTCCTTGCATTAATTTACTTTGTCTGTCAACTCCATAATATCCACAAGCCTAAAGTTCTGGCCAAAAATAACTAAAAAACATTGAAAAAAAGCTGATGCCACAAACAATAACTATGATCACACTAAATACCAGTCATAATAGTCATTGTAACATAAACTCCACATAATGAAATGTGCCTTTACAAAATAAAGAATTTGTAACACCAAATGTATCATAAATATTTTGATTAATTGGGAAAATCCAAACGATTGTAATGAGACAAAGTCACTACTAATATAATAATCGGATGCAAAACAGCATCAGAGACAGTTACAGGTAAATGAGATAAAATGGTACCAATACATTCTCAATAGAACAAATCGAGGTAGTCGTACATCATTGCCTCACGGTTATCCCACTCGTTATAGAGCAAGAAACCACAACATCTTGAAAGAACAGCTACGGCCTGCAATTTCATCTGCACAAGACCCAAAAGAGTTTTGACTTAAAAAAAAAAAAGGTTATTAGTATGACATTTTAGTACACGTGTATAGCCTTCATTAGCAGTTAAAGTATTAAGAACCCCAACCTCATTAAATTTCTGTTTATGGATTAAGCCTTAAGTTTCAGAGTTTTTTCAGTCCAATGTCATTTTTGTGATTTGAGAAAATTATAACATAAAGAACTATGGAGTGGTTTACTGCAGGGTCAAGTCACATCTCCCTTTCTTTTTTATGTCGTCAATGCTAACATGGTAGTAATCCATTGTTAAACGTCTAGTAGTTGAATGTGAGCATTCAGCCATGACTTATTTCTTGTTTTTATCTCCGATCTTTTTTCTGTTGTATGTAAAACTAGAGAGGATTAGGTTTAACACTTGTCAGAATACACACCGTAAAGCAAGAGGCAGGGCAAAAATTTGGCTGATCTCATCCGTTTATTTGGTGGTTAATATTTTCTTAACAAGAACAAGTTCTAAATATCTTCCACAACTACTATGCACTCACATCCCACAAGGATGTGGATGAAAGAGCAATTTGATGCAATAAGGAAAGGACAACAGACCAAATGTATGGCATGACCAGAAAGGAGATCATGAGAATAAATTGTATGGAAGATTTCATACTAAACAGGAGTTGGGATGGGAGTTTCTTCAACACAACATGATTGAAAGAAGACAATATACAAGTAAATTACATTTTGGTTCGTCGGTTTGAGCATGGCATCATGAAGTTTACAGATTTTAAATTGTGTTCTAAGAACCAACTAATTCACATAAATTTTAGGCTTGGCGCTATATCAAGAAGAAATAGACAATCGCAAGGATAACATACACTTCCAACTAACCAAGCAACAGACTTCCAATCATCTAAACAACTGGAAGGATAACATTTTAGGAGCAACATAAAATAACCACTGCAAATATATCATAATTATTGGATATCAATTAAGTCAGCCAAGAAAAGCAACCGAAATTAAATGTCAAGTTGCCACGGATAACAAACCCTAACCTGGATGATAAAGTCCTTTCCTTTTAGCGGTTGACCTCGGCAGGCAAGGGGCGATTGAACCCCCCTCGGCGGTTCATGTACTGTCTCGGCTGCCGCTTTGTTACCTTTCTTACAGCCCCCAAGTCGTTGCCTGGGACAGGCTTTCCCTTCGTTGAATCGAAGCCCATAGGAATCCCCAATTTCTTCATCATCTCAATCTCATTTTCGTCCATCATATTCCCATCATTATCATTATCAACGTCATTCTCCTTATGCTTCTTTTCTTTCTGATCCTCCGACGCTGCCCTAGTGCGGTCCTTGTGCTTGTCCCTTTCTTGGGGGACAATTTCGTCCTTGTTTCGCTTTCGAGGAGGGGATGAAGGGGAGCGAGAGCGGTGGTGGCGGTGACGGTGGCGATGGCGGTCGTCAGGAGAGCGTGTGCGGGATCTGGTGTGGCGGGATCGGCTCCGGTCGGGTGTACGAGAACGAGAACGTTTGCTACGTTCACGGTCCCGGTCGTAATCCCGGTCCTCGCGTATTCTTTTCCGGTCCCGGTCCCGGTCTCTGTCCCTATCCCTGTCCCTGTCCCTGTCCCGTTCGCGACGGTCGCTCATAGTGCTGGGAATTAACGGGAAGCAATGGTTCCGTCGAATTTCGCAGGTATGGAGTTTTTACCTGGTGGGGGGTTTTGAACTCAATTGCCAATTATACTGGGATTAATTCTTAAAAGACATCGTTTGGTTGGATTATTTTATGAGCGTGTTTGGAAAACCTTATAATTATAATTTTTTTAATTTTCAGACATACTTTTTAGGATTTATATACATTTCTTACGATCCAAAACTTACTTTTCTACTTATTCACAGTTCACACATTCAATACAAAACAACGCTTATAAGCACTACCAAACTAAGGATGTCATTGTTGCTCGCCACGGGTGACCCCCGAGAAAAAAAATTGAGCCGGTTCGGCTTGCTAAGGCCCGAGCCGAAATCTCGGGTGGAGCCTAAAATTTTGGTCGAGTTTTAGCTCGAGTCGGCTCGGCTCACGTAAAAAAAAAAAGTCCGAATCATTTTTACTCGAATCAAGCCCGAGTTTCGAGTTTCGATTCGTGGCTCGACTCGTTGATACCCCAATCAAACAAGTATAAACTATAAATGGAATAAATCCCATATTTGGAGAAATTAAAATATATATTTTAATCTAATATGAAATCAATAATTAATTTTAATCATATATTTGTGGGACTTCAAACTTTTTAACCACATATTTTATTGACTTTTATCAAAATCTACTAAAAATCTGATTTTAATCTTCATAAAATGGGACAAACTAAAAGTAATTATTGACCTCGATTTTTGTACTTTCAACGTAGCCAACAAATTCCAAGGCCTTTCGCGTCAACATAATTCGGTTGCTATACACTTGGATAAACTGTTAGCCACACATGGCCTTCCATGTTGGTAGTGAAGTTGGTCGCGTACATTCGATGACCAAGTCAATTGAAGCAATAAATATTTCAATATGAAATGTGCTTTAGACGCAAACCTTTTATATAAAAGGAGGTTTGACTTTGGGTAAATATAAATAGCAAAATTATAGTTTGAGAATCCAAACTTGTATTATTTTTAGAATGACGCATTGTGTAAGTTTTATAGTAGAGAATGATAAATAATAACCATTGGATGAAAATATATGTGGTCTCATCCAGACGGTTAGGGCTTCTTGTTATAGGTATCAATCAATCATGAGCATTTAATGCTAATACCATTTTGTTGCCCAAAATTTGACACGATACTTAGACTCAACCTATTTGGTTGGGTTGGGCGACGATAGTAGTGAATTGTCACATCAATCACTCACTGAAGATTGCATAGAAAATCTTCTATCGATCTCCTAACAGCCTCATCTCGTCCATGAGGGTTCGGTTCCCATATGGGGTCGAATCCAGCAAATGGGTTCAGCCTCCCATATAGGTTCAACCTCTTTATGGGGATTTGGCCAAACTGCTACTAGGGCGGAATAACATGGAGTGCGGACTCAGGTTCGCTTGCCGTGTAACTACCATGTAGTAGTACTTGAAGCCTTGTTGAAAGATGCGTAACAATAGTCCTCGAAGTCCATATATGGATATTTATATAATACGTGGATTGTTAAATTGAAATAAAGTGATATCATGTTATTTGAAGTGGTGTTTTGGCGTGTCGTAGCAAGCGAACCTGTTCTTGCACTCCATGTCATTTTATCCCAGTGGCAGTTTGGTCGAACCCCTATAGGAGGTCGATTCCATTTGCGCCAATTTGTTAACCTTAATTTTTGTACTTCCAACGTAGCTAACAGACCCCAAGGACTTTCGCATCCACGTAAGCTAGTTCTTGCACATTGGGACAAACCATTGCCACACGTGGCCTTCCCTTGGTAGTGGTGTTGGTCGTGCACACTCCGACGATCAAGACAGATGAAACAATAAATATTTGAGTATGGGAGGTGCTTTAGACGCGAGCCTCTTATGTAAAATGGGGTTCGGCTATGGGGGAGAATATCTAAGTAAATGTAGATATCAAAGTTATAGTTTGGGTCGAAACTTGCATTACCTTTAGAATGAAGCATTGTGTGAGCTTTTACAATATAGGAGGATGGATAATAATCGTTGGATGAAAATATACGTGGCCTTATCCAGACGGCTAAGGCTTCTTGTCATAGGTATCAATCAATCATGAGTATTTAATGTTAATGCCATTTTGCTGCCCAAAATCTAACACAACACTTAGACTTGACTTATTTGACTGGTTGGGTGACGGTAGCAATGAATGTCATGTCAATCACTCATTGAAAATTGCACAGAAGATCTTTTGTCAATCTTCCATAGGGCTTCGACCTCTTTATGGGAGTTTGACTAGACTGCTACTAGGGCGGAATGACATGGAGTGCAAGCCCAGATTCAGTTGTCGTGTAACTGCCATGTAGTAGTACATGAAGCCTCGCTCGAAGAGACGTAACAATAGTCTCCAAAATCCACGTATTAATATTTATATAATGTGTGGACTTTTAAGTTGAAATAAATTAATATCATGTTATGTGAAGTGGTGTTGTCGTATCGCAACAAGTGAACCTAGACTCGAACTCCATGTAATTCCACCCCAGTAGTTGGCCGAACCCCCATTAAGAGGTCGGATCCCTATGGGAGGCTAAACTCATTTTCGCCAATCTGTGTGACCTCGATTTTTGTACCTCAAACGTGGCCATCAGACCCCAAGATCTCTCGCGTCCACGTAAGCCGGTTCTTGCACATCGGGATAAACCATTAGTCACATGTGGCCTTTCTCATTGGTGGTAGAGTTGGTCGCGCTCACTTTGACTATCAAATCAGTTGAAGCAATAAATATTTGAGTGTGGAGGTGCTATAGAAGCAAGCCTATGTAAAAAGGGATTCGATTTTGCGGGTGAATATCTGAGTAAATGTAAATAGCAAAGTTAAAGTTTGAGAGTCTAAATTTGCACTACTTTTAGAATGACGCATTGTGTGAGCTTTTATAGTAGAGGATGATGGATAATAATAGTTGGATGAAAATATGTGTGGCCTCATCTAGACAACTAAGGCTTCTTGTCATAGATATCAATCAATTATGAGCATTTAATACCAATATGATTTTGTTGTTCAAAATCTGACACGTGGGGCAATGATAGTAGTAAATTGTCATACAAATCACTTATTGAAGATTGCATAGAAGAATCTCCTAGAAACCGGCCTCATCCATGATAGTTTGATTCCCATATGGGGTTGATTCTTGCAAATGGATTCGGCCTCCCATAGAAATTTGACATTTTCATGGGGGACCAAACTGCCACTGGGTCAGAATGACATGGAGTGCGGGTCAAGGTTCGCTTGCCACGTAGTAGTATTTAAAGTCTCGCTAAAAGAGGCGTAACAATAATCTTTTGGATAATTATACTCATATCACATTTTAATTAGGTCCCTAACTCATTTTTGCACTTATATCTTTAATTTTTTTATTGCATTTTTATCTTTAACTTACAATTAGTTATCATTTGATCTCAGATGATATTTTTTTATCCAAATATTCTGTTAACATGCGAAAATATTTTGTCAAACTTTTGTATTTATTGTTTATTTTACTTATTTAAAAATAAGAAGGGTAAATAAATCTTTTTACTTTGTCCTATTATATATTTTGGCCATAACTGGTATAAGATGAGTTAATTATAAAAGGTCGAAGAAATAATATGAAGGAAAATATTTGGAGATATAAATGCAAAAATTGAGCAAATGTTTAGAAATTTCATTTAATTAAAATGTGATATAATTAACAGAAATGTAATGTGAATATAATCAATCTTTTTAATTAAATTTTTAAGCAAACTAGTGAGAAACTTGTGCTGTGCATATGATTTTGTAAGTTTGCAAAGATTGTACAAGATCACGAGCTTTTATAGACTTTACAAAACATGTATTTAATCTAGTGCATGTTGTAAGTAAATCGACTCCAATTGCTCCATGATTCAGGCTCAGAAAAACACCAAACGACAATACACGGCTTCAAGCCCGACCCAACACTTCCCTCCACCGGTTGCCACAAGTTTCACATCTACAAAGGATCATGGTGGTGGTGATTTGCAAGTCCACACAGGAAGGAAGGAGAGGTGAATAAAAATGGTAGAATCTCACAAAAAAACTCACCCACAAACTCTCTCTCTCTCTCTCTCTCTCTCTCTCTCTCTCTCGCACCACACTCACGTTTTGGGAAGAAATGGGAATATATATATATATTGGGCCAAAGAGCCAATTTAACGGGCCAACATAATAGTATGGTAAATGAACCTAACAATAATCCAAAACCCAAAT
>CAIGRN010010508.1:0-12900 GCA_903798345.1 Fraxinus anomala | reverse complement strand
TCGATATGTTTCGACGAATTTATTTCGATATCATTGCTATTCATAACATGTAATGGTAAAAGTATTATCGATAACTTTTTCTTTTCCATTTTCTTTTCCTTCTCATAACGACATAATTTATTTAGATATTTCAATTTTTAACATTTCAGGTGCCTAAACCTCTTCTGAGATTTTATATTTTGTCATGTCTATATACTTTTCCAAAGTATACACCTCATAAATGGGATCATCTTTCTCATATGTTCCATTTTTCTTTTGAAAATTTTTGTCTTATTTTAAAACAGTATTTTGACCTTATTTCAATCACTTATTTTTCAATAAAATAATATTACACGCAAATTCAAAATTTTTCCTCATTTTTTAGTCACACATTTCTCATTAATACACTATTCCAAAATGCATTTTTTAAAAACGAAAATAGGGCTCAAACAAGTCCATAATATTAACAAATTGTCGTCCCAATACGTCAATTCGAGTTGGAGCATTTAAAGTAGTGTGAGATATTTGATCTCTTGATCAGTAAATGCATCTAAATGAATTATGTTTCGAACTTCTGACTCAAATTGTCTTTTGCAATAATCTAGATAATATAACGATTCATTTGCACATTAGGGATAAGTTTAGCAAAAGTCCCAAACTTTTGAAATGTTAGCAGATTTTCCCCAAACATTTGATTTATTGCAGCTGTCACTCCTAACTTTTCTAAATGTTACAGGTGAAGCCCTTATGGACGGTTTCCATTCATAATTCTGCCAGTTGATAAAAATTTAACTTTGACCACATTTTAAATTTCCATCCATAATTATGTCTCATTGAAGTTCGAGACAATAGCTTCTTCTGGTTGCTTCTGAGACAAACATATAAACTGTTACCGGTGATGTTGATCAAATGGTCTGACCAGTTCTTTTAGATTTGTGACCTTTGCGTATTGATATGTTACATCTGATATTGATCCAATGACCTATGACCAATTCTCTTACATCTGTGACACAAAGACATTGATCTGTTATATATACAAAATGACATGTGACCTGTAACATATGAACTGCATGTGAACTTAAATATGTGACTTATTATTAGTGCACACAAACATTTGATATTTGATCCGTGATTAGTTAATATTAATCTGTGATCTGTTGACATTGATCTTTGATATATAAAATATGAAATGTGACTTGTGAACATGTGACCTGTGAACTATAACTTATGACCCGTGAACATAAATTAGTGATCTGTAACATATGGGCATTGATCTATGATCTCTATACATTGACATGCGACCTGTAACAAGTGCACAAAGACTCGTGCACATTATCAGTGACAAAGACACGTGACACATGATCTGTGACCAGTTAATTTTAATATATGATATGTTGACATTGATTTGTGACATATAGAATATGACATGTGACTTGTGTAGTATGACTTGGTAACATAAATCAATGATGTATGACCAGTTCTATTTGATCTGTGACATGCACACTATGATATGTGACCTGTGACTAATGCTCTTGTTATTACTGTTATTTTCAATAAGACCCTTTAAATCCAATTGAACCACAACAACTCCTAGAAGTTGCTCTCTCTTCATAAACCCACAACTACAAATATCGTCTTTCCCCTGTATATCTCATTCTTCAAAAAGGGTAATTTCCTAGCAGCATTTTTGGATATTTCTGCTAATTTTTCCATATCTTGTTTGCTCAAGTTGAAACATGCATGGATTTCTCTCTAAACAGACTCATTTTCTTGAACCAGCAATGAGATATTTAAAACCTGAGTAGGAAACCCTTTAAACTGAATTTACAATAACATGGAAAATATCGGTGAACAAGAAATTTTACTTTTAAGATTTCCTATAACGATCCGAACAAAGGACATGGACCCATTTCTATAATAACTCCAGGTTTGAAGGTGGAGATGATAAAAATCATGTATATGATGAGAGAGAGATCTAATGAGATGAAGAGAGTGGGCGCATAGACGTGCATGCGGGATGAGCAATTGTTGTTGCGCACTGTGTCGAAGTCATGAGCACCTTGCCAACGGCGCCTCTGGCTGTGTTGTTCGGTAAATAAAAAGAAAAGGTCAGGTAGAGAGATAGAAAGAAGATAGAGATACAAAAAGAAGACGCGAAAAATGATTATGAAGTGGATGGAGGTAGGATGGGTGGGTGGATATATAGATTAATTTAATTTTATAATATTATTATTAATATTAAAATATAGAATTATCACCCCAAACCTTAAACCTGTTTTTTGAATTGTACTTTTTAAAAACTTGTGCCACTGTTCCACTTTTTTTTACCTTTCGTTTTGATTTTCACAACCCCTTCACACCTACACACTAGGTGAAGATTTTGAGATATGCCATACCATTATGTATAGCAGCATAAATGACCAAGTCCGTTGGAATTACATAAAGACAACAACGTACAATATGTTCAAATAGTCCTCAAAAGTTTTTTTCCCTTGTTTTATTAGCAAATTAGTAATTATCATATCGCAATTAACATATAAATTTATAAAGTGCGTCTTCAATATCCCCCAAAACATCAAATTCCTCAGTGAGCTTTGAGTTGTACTCTGACCTTCTCCGAAAAGCTCTTGATGTACTCCTTCCTGGAGGGATGATGCTCCTGTGGCCGATTGAACGGTGTCCATACCGGCTCCCCCACGAACAACCTCATCAACTGCAATCAACAAAATATACATCCACCACCCATATTAACTGACGCTTTAACTAAAAGGTTAAAATATACATCCAGTTGGCATTTAGGTTAATTAAGCAGACGGAGTAAAGTTCAACTACTAATTTGAAAGAAAAAAAGTATGGTGGCTGAAGTAATAACAATGTCTACTGTTCTTTACCCAATGATTATGATATAGCCGTCTCTGATCAGTTTGTTATAGCAAATGCAGCCGTTAAACAATGGTCGGTCCTTGTACTAACTTGTACTAATTCCACCAGTAGGCAAATGATTCGAAGTTGCAATAATTTCAATCCAGTATCACGATTAATGCATAACGAATCGAGTGCATATATACCTTGATATAGTTACTGGTGTCAAGGGTGAAGCGATGGTAAATTCCGGCTGGTAAGACGATAAGGTCACCAGCCTTGATCAAGACGCGAATCCAATGGTCATCTTTGTCCCTGACATCGAAATATCCACTCCCTTCCAGACAGTAACGTATCTCCTCGTCCGCATGTATGTGCTCCGTGTAAAAATTCTTCAATTTCTGCTCGTAGTTCTCCACCTTCTCAGGGCACAAGTCCAGCAAATCCTTGAAAACAAGATAACAACTGAATGTGAGATGGAGACATGTTCACTCATACAGTTCTGATCAAGAACTTCAAGAAACAAATAGACACCAAATTATTCTCTTTGCTCATTGTCTTTCGCAGCAAACTTAATTAGGCACTCTAAAATTAACTTCAAACTGCCATATAACTGCGGAAGGATGTGAGAATTCATGGAGCTGGGATGATGCTACATTTTATGGCGACACCTTGTTAAAGTTCTGAATTCGAGTCTCGATGCCACTCATATTGTGAAAATGTGCACGTGCAGTGTCAGTCTTCTTAAGAAAAAGTAAATATGGTTTGTAATTGAGCTGAGTAATGTAGACAAAAATAAATAAGTTTATCCCTTCTCTAATAGCTTAGACTCCAAATAATGAATCTGTTCAAAAAATATAATTCCATTTCCATTGGATATGGCACCATGACATTCAGGCCTTAGATTATCATCCATCTAAAAGGTTATCCTAATTCGATGTAAAGCACTCAATAAATGGCAAAATGTCACATCCAAGTTGGTATATCTCATTGTAAGAGGAGGTCAGTCCAAGTGCCTTAATTTAGCCATGTGAGATGTAATTAAGTGCATGTTTGGCATGGGCTCTTAAGAAGGAAAATGAGCTTTAGAGATTCAAAAACTATTCCAGTATTTTAATATGATAATGCAACTAATACATTATTATCATTAATTATAAAATTGTGATTGTTAATAGGATAATAGTTTTTGGATTGTCATACCTCAAAAATAAAAGATCTTGTTCAAGAGAAAGCTTTTTTAGAAATTAGATTCTAAATATTAATTCAGAAGCTCGAGCATCTGCTTCTCTTCTTCTACTACTTGAAAGCAGAAGCTATCCCAAATGGGGTCCTAAGTCATAGCAGTCTACTGTAATTCCTAGCCTTACGACCTCACCATTAAAACCATGTTGTGTGAATACCTAAATGGTTATATACTCGCAAACCAAGTTTCACTTCATAATAGGCCGCTATATAAAACTAATATCAAGAAGGGTCCAAAAAATTGCAAATACGCATGAAAGTAAATCAGAGACCATATAACTATAGCCTCTGGCCTCTCTAATCTTCTGCAAATCCGGGTCATTCTCATATTTCTCCGGGTCCAGGTGCCAGTACAAAACTCCAAGTTTCTCTAATTCCTCCATTGAAACATACTCTGGTGGGTTCTTGTGATGTGGGAGCCTCTGATCCTCCCCATTTTCTTGCATAAACCATGCCTATCGAAAACAATACACAGTATTAATAAAAATTAGAGGAAATTAATGAGGGTTAACGACAAGTGATATAAACATAGTACTTTACCTGTACCGCCATGAATCTGTGTCTGCAGCAAACGATTTGTACAAAGTAGATTGTGGGTAGGTGAGTGGTCAATTTATAATCAAATTGTTGGATGATTCTTGTTGTCCGAATGATGCCACTTGTGGGGTTTGGTTTCCATTGGATTCTTGGTGGTCTTGATTTTTTAACTGGTTCTGATTCTGATGCCTTCTAAAAATATCATGATTTGTGGGATTGGTGTTGAATGCCGTCCATATGTTCAAGATTTTCATAGGTTGTGTACAGCTTATAGGGTGTCAAGTAAAGTCTAGAAGCATATAAGAAAGTTTGAAGTTGGGTTGCTGAATTTTGCGAGTCCCAAAATGTCTGCCTATCTATTGCCGGTTGGACTGTTACTATGGCTCAATTTGTCGGCCCAAATGTTGATCCAGTAAGTAGAAGAATCTGGAAATTGGTTGAATTCGTCTTTAATTGAAAAGACGTTTTTAATGGATGACTGACATGCACCTAGATATGCACCGTTGGATGATATAAATGGCTTTGTTTCATATAACTGCTAGCTGATGACTTTAGGGTTTCATTATTGAAAACCTAGCAACTTTTTCTCTCGTTTTTCATCTTTTCTGTATAATTTTTGAGTTTTTTTTTCTGTACATACTGAGTGTTATTGTAAGGGAGAAAAAATAGTGTTTCTCTTTGTCAAATTACTTTCTTGGGAAGATTTTGTAAGTTGTGAGGGATCTGAGAATTGTGTGTTCTTGTAATTGAAAATTTACCTATTTTTTAGGGAGCTAGTGGATTTGAGTTTAATCTTAATGGATGCTCAACAAGGGATTAAGCGTTGCGGTCGCGCGAACTTCGGGGCCTTTGGTTGAAAAATTCTCCATGTTCTTTTATTTTTGTTTGTGTTTTGCTCCAAAGCGTTGAGTTAAGTTTGAAAATTTGGGACCAATAATGGTATCAAAGCGAAGAAATTTTTTGATCCATCTTCAATTTTTTTTTTAAAAAAACCTTGATCTGTGTTTAACCGACTCTTCTGCTTTAGAGTAAACGTCAGATCTGAGACGATCTGTTAATAATTTTTGAAGAACTTCCTTCGATCTGAACCTAGAGTTGATTCTTGGCATTTTTTTGAGTATTTCTATTATGTTCACAGTTCTAGTAATGAATACTTAACCCTCCTCTAAAAGAATCAGTTAATTTTTTTTTAAAGAATCTCCAAAACCAGCCTAAATTTACTTTTCTCTAGGAGTCCTTGAGAGAACCCTAGAATCTGAGGGAATTAGGGTTTTGGTTAAGGAAATTCAAAATGTTTTATTGGTTCTTGAAACTTATATTCTACTATTTTATGTGTGATGTAATATCTTGATTGAGTTTAAATTCATATACTTGTTTTGAACTACTGCATATTGTGAATCTTATGAGTAATTTGAAATTATTTGTATTGAATCTTCTCCATTTATTCGTTACTGAGTGTAAGTATAGCTGACTATCAATATTTCCTGCCCATATTTGGATTACAATTTTTTATTTTACAATTACTACACTTATGCAAAGCATGACTTCTAAAGTATTTAGTTCAGATTTGGGTGGCAAAGGAGACTTTAGTCTCTGGCGCCAAAAAACTAGAGCTCATATGCTGCAATTGAAATGTGGTAAGGCTATTGATGAATCTTAGCTAGAAGTTCTATCTGATAAGACAACTGAACAAGATGAATTAGCCTGGAGTACTATGTTTCTTCAGTTATTTGATTATGTAATTAGGAAAGTAGGGAAAACTAAACTCGTTGTCGAATTGTGGACTTCTTTAGAGAAACAATATCTTGCTAATACTCTACCAAATAAGTGTTTTCTTTGGAGACAATTTTTTAGTTTGAAGTTTGATCCTAGTAATGATTTAGAAGAAAACATGGACACATTTAATAGGATCACTCAGGATCTGATAAACTGTTGTGAAAAGATCTCTGATGAACAGAAAGTGATTAGTCTATTTAATACACTAGGAGAGAAATGTAAGGATATAAGAAACGGATATTCTTGTTGTACCAGGGGGAGGGGGGTTGTCCCTCACAATAGGGGGGCCAACCAAAAAAGGTGGGCCCTCCTATTGTGAGGGGCCGGTAGGGGGTTGTCACCCCCGGTACATATAGCAGGTTTCTATAAGAAATGCCTTAGAATATGGTAGAAGTGACTTGATTGTTGATATAATTCACAGTTCTCTTTTGAACAAAGAACTAGAATTGAAATCTGAACATAAAGAGGTCTTTTAGGTTGAGAGTGTTCATCCAATCAAAAACCTCAAATCAAGGGTGTGAATAATTTTAGTCAATCCTATTACAATAAGGATAAAAATCTTGTTATGAAGAAATGGGATAATAACAAGGGATAATAACAAGGGAAAATATAAGAAGACCAATAAAGGAAAAGCAAAGAATAAAAAGTGTTATTACTATGGAAAAACATGTCATTTTATAAGAGACTGTTTTAAAAAGGCTAATGATCAAAATAATGGATCTAATAATGAGAATGGCTCTTTAGGCATTGCTGGTTCTTCTAAAGAATTAGAGGCTAATGTTGGAATAGCCTATTTATCTTCAATGGAAAGGTTTGATAAAAACTAAGTTCTGGATTTAGGATGCTCTTTTCATATGATCCCAACATAGATTGGTTTTTTGACTTACTTGGAAAAAATGAGTCATGGCAAATTAAAGGCATTAACAATATTGTTTTGAAACTGGAAAATAGTCAATATATAATGTTAAAACATACTAGGTATGTGCCAGCACTAAGGATAAATCTCATATCTTTAGTTATTTTAGATAATGAAAAATACCAGATTGAGATTAAGAATGATTTCACAAACTTAATTAGAGATTAGAACCTTATTGTCAGCTCACCAAAAACTAATGGAATCTATGTTATAAAAGTCGAATCTGCCTCGCTCAATAGTGCTGTAAACTTAGAAACACATATTGATAAGTTTGTGCTATGGCACAAGAGACTAAGTCCTTTTGGTGAAAAATATCTAAAATTCCTTTCAGGTCAAGGGGTTTTTTGAAGGGACAATGTTCAAAAAATTAACATTCTGTGAATATTGTATTATGGCGAAACACGTAAGGGTGGCAACCGAGTCCAGCGGCTCGTCAAAAACGAGTCATGAGCCACTCGGGCTCTTAAAAAAGACGAGCCTGAGCACGAGCACGAGCACGAGCCAAGCAGGCCGGCTCGCTAGGCGAGTCAAGCCTGTTCGGCTCATTTTTGACGAGCGGCTCGTTCAATTTTTTTAAAGGTCTAGATATAGTTTAAAAAAAAAAAGGCGAGCTTGCGAGTCGAGCTCGGCTCGACTCATGAACCACGAGTAACGAGCCGAGCTTGCCAAGCCGGCTCATTGCCATCACTAAAAACACGTTAGGTTGCTTTTCAAGACATGCACACATAATTCTCAAAATGTGCTTGGGTTTATACATAGTTACTATGGGGGCCTGCTTCTATAACTACTGTATCTGGTTACATATATTATTTTCTTACAGTAGATGATTACTCAAGGATGATTTGAATATTCTTATTAAAATCTAAATCTGATATTTTTACAATCTTTAGAGAGAGGAATATATTAATTGAAAATCAAACTGGTAAGAAGATTAAGATTTTAAGAACTGATAATGGACTTGAGTTCTGCAATACAAAATTTGATCAATATTGCAGCAAACATGGAATTTTAAGGTATAGAATTGTGACCTACACCCCTCAACAAAATTGAATTGATGAAAGAATGAACAGAACCATTCTTAGAAGGACAAGATTTATGTTGATTAGTTCAGGATTACCAACGATATTTTGGGGAGAGGCAGTTAAAACTGTCTGCTATTTGATAAATAGATGTCCCTCCAACTCTCCAAATAATAAAGTTCCTGAAAAGGTTTGGTTAGGATCAATGCCTGATTATTCATATCTTAGGGATTTTGGATGTGCAGCTTATGCACATCATATTGACTCCAAATTGGACCAAAGATCCTGGAAGTGTGTTTTCTTAGGATATGATGAAGGAGTTAAATATTATAGATTGTGGTTGATGGATGTTAGAGGTTATAAAGTGATAATAAGTAGGTCTGTTATTTTTAATGAAGACGATTTTCCATGTCTTGGTGACAAAATTGGAGAAAAAATAACTGATAATGATTTCATTACTACTCAGATTAATCTTGATGAGCAAAATATTCATGATTAGACTCAGTTTGAGGTGGAGCCACTGAAACAGAGCTACATATAATTTTTGATGATGAAAATCTAGATGATAATCAAGACTTGAATCTACACATGATCTACATGATTATCAGCTTGCTAGAGATAGAAAGAGAGGAGACAAATAAGACCTCCTTCTAGATTTCAATTTGCAAATTTTGTATCTGTTCAGGTTGAATATGATCCCTCTGATATAGAACCAACTTCTTTTAAAGAATTTTTATCTTGTAAATAATCTTCTAAGTGGATTGTAGCTATGAAAGATGAAATAGATTCCTTACATAAGAAAGAAACCTGGGATTTAGTTGAAAAATCTAAAGATTGCAAGTGGGTTTATAAAATTTAGTAAGGTGAGTTAAATTCAAATCATAAAAGATATAATGCAAGACTTATAACAAAAAGTTTTACACAAAGAGATTGGATAGACTATACTAAAATCTTTTCACCTGTTGTGAAATACACCTCTATTTGAGCATTGCTAGCCATTGTAACTCAATTTGATTTAGAGTTATAACAATTTGATGTGAAGACTGCCTTCTTATATAGTTCTTTAGATGAAACCATGTATATGTCTTAACCCAAAGGTTTTGAAGTAAAGAAAAATGAGAACTTTGTATGTCTTCTAAATAAATCCCTGTATGGACTAAACATGCCCCAAAGAAATGATATAAAAGATTTGACTCTTTTATATATGGCTTGGAGTTCAAGAAATCTGAATATGATCCCTGTTTTTATTTTAAAAAGGATAGAGAATCTGAATTTTTGTTTCTTCTTTTATATGTTGATGACATGTTACTTGATGGTCATAATTCTGTTACTCTCAACTATATAAAAGAAAAGTTGAAGTCTAAATTTGAAATGAAGGATTTATGACCTACTAGAAAGATTTTAGGCATGGAAACAAAAATGGACAGAATTAATGGAAAATGTGGTTAAAAGATTTTTCCTTCATGATGCTAAGCCTATTAGTTTGCTAGTCTGTTTGTGTGAAATTTTCTGTTGATCAATCACCTAAAACTGAAGATAAATTTAAAAGAATGATGAATTTACCATATGCCAATGCTATTGGATCTGTCATGTATGTAATAGTATGCTTTAGACCTGATATTGCTTATGCTGTAAACGTGTTAAGTAGATTCATGAGTAATCTTGGTGAATTTAATTGGGAAGATATGAAAAATCTCATCAAATATTTGAAAGGTACAAGTCAGTTTGGACTTATGTTCAAAATTGACAAAGATGGCCTTAAATTGAAAGGTTATGTTGATTCTGATTTTACTCGAAATTTAGACAATAGGAAATTTACAATCGCATATTTCTATGTGAGAAATGATACATGCATTAGCTAGAAGTCTCAACTTTAGAACTAGTTGCTTTATCTTCAACTAAGGTTGAATATATAGATGCAACTGAAGCAACAAAAAAAGGTCTATGGTTAAAAATGCTTATTAAATTAATTGGGACTTATGGAAAATCAGGTGGAGCTTTGCTCACACAATCAAAGTGCCATTTTTAAAGCAAAATTCCAATTTTTCATGATAGATCTAAGCATATAGATGTTAAATTTCATTTTATTAGAGATATAATTAATAAATGCGATATTAATTTGATCAAAATTCCTACTAAGATAAATCCTGTTGATGCAAGTACAAAGGTAATACCACTTAGTAAATTCATTAATTCATTGAGATTATTGAATCTTGAAGTTTGCTAATTTTTCTTTTCTTTGAATAGGTAATAAAAAGCATGAAGTTAAGTGATTAAGTTTGAATCCACTTAAGTACAGTCACAAACTACATCAAAGGTGGAAAATGTAAAAGTTGGGTTGCTGAATTTTGTGAGACCCAAAATGTTTGCCTATCTGCTGCCGGTTGAATTGTTACTATGGCCCAATTTTTTGGCTCAAATGTTGATCCAGTAAGTAGAAGAATCTGGAAATTGGTTGAATACGTTTTTAATTGAAAAGGCATTTTTAATGGATGACCGACATGTGGCTGAATGTGCACCGTTGGATGATATAATTGGCCTTATTTCATATAAATGCTCCTCTCATTTTTCATCTTCTTTGTATAATCTTTTGAGTGTTTTTCTTTTGTACATACTAAATGTTATTGTAAGGGAGAAAAAATAGTGTCTCTCTTTGTGAGATTACTTTCTTGGGAAGATTTTGTAAGCTGTGAGGGATCTGAGATTTGTGTGTTCTTATAATCGAAACTTTGCCTATTTTTGGCGGAGTTAGTGGATTTGAGCTTAATCCTAACGGATGCTCAATCGGGGATTAGATGTTAGATAGCGGTCACCGAACCTCTGGGGCATTTGGCCAAAAGATTCTTTGTTCTTTCATTTTTGTTTGTGTTTTGCTCAAAAGCGTTAAGTTGTTAAGTTTGAAAATTTGGGACCAACAAGAACAAGTACTATAATACACTTCTCCATAGATATTCGATAACTATATGTATAGGGGTATAATCGACAAATTGACAGCAAAAAATTCTATATAAAATATTATTTCTAAGGCCACACGATAACTCTTTTTTTAACTTATTTCTAACCATATATTCGCACAATAAAATATTTTACATGTAGATCTAAAATTTTCTTATTTTTAATCACACATTCTCCAAAAAAAAAAAAAAACTATTCCAAAACTCATTTTACCAACAAAAAAAAAAAAAAAGTTCATTTTAATGGTTGTCAAATAGAGACAAAGTATCCCCAATGGCATGACATAAATTAATCTAAAGATTATTTAATTCTTGAGATTTAATATTAATTTATTGATCAATTTATTGATATGTTATATCATTATTATCACGATAGTTGATAATCATTTCCCTTTCATAAAAATTTCCTCATGACTCTGAACAAAATATAATCTATTTCTCTAGGTGAATCGAGTCAAATATGATCGATTTTGTTTCGAATTTAGTAGGACTAACTGATATGCACACACTAGATGTGGGAATTTGGAATTAATCTCTTATGGATGCTATCACGATTTTCCAGTTTCGTTAGTTCACATAATTTTTAGATTGAAAAGTACATTCCACATTGATTTCTGCAATCTACTTTGCATATTTTATACATCGACCTTTCGTATATCTCCTTAATAAAATAGTTTTGATTTGTTTTTAGCTTCGATTCGAAATCTCTTATTGGTTTTTGGAGCATAATTTTTTTCTTTCGAACAATTTGAAGATACTTACACTTGAAGATTTACCTGAATGGATTGAACAGTGTAACGAGATGATCAACATGATCAAAATGTTAATTTGAACCGATCGACTTCACGATGTATTCTTAAAACAAATTTGCACCCTTTTATAGTGTTTAAAGACATTTAGTGATCATCTCCCAAAATAGAACAAATTTCGTCTCATACGGAACAACACAACATTCAATAGGAGTTCCAACAAACTCAATGAAGTGTTTTATACTTTGAAGAACAATATAAAAAATAAATAAATAAATAAATAAATAAAAAAAGAGGGAAATGAGATTCATCCACACACCTTGAAGTTGTTAATTTTCATATTTAGCCTCTATTTGATTCTCATTATTTTAAAAATACAATTTTCTCCGTCTTTTTTTTCAGCCACTCATTCTTTAATAAAATAATATTACATACAAATCCAAAATTTTTTCTTATTTTTTAATCACACATTTTCCATCAATTTATTATTCCAAAAAGCATTCTTAAATTATAATGGGGCTTAAAAAGGCTCTTACTTTTCATGGAATAGGCAAGTGCCAAGTACTCAACAATACATTGCATTATGGGTTCTTGACCTTCCAAAGAAGGCTTATGAATTTCTAATTCAACTCGAAGAACCTACAACAGCTACTATGTTAAAGAGAGAGAGAAAGAGATATCTACACGTGGAAAATGAATAGCATAGCTTCTTCTTGCAATGAATATTATCTCTCAAAACATGAACAATGAAACTAGTAGCAGCTCGTCTACAAGTCTGCACTTGAAGATGCAAACTCATTAACTTTCAGAAGTCAGGCATAACTGAAGATCTAATCTTTTTAGAGGTTTAGTTAAAATATCCGCTA
>CAIGRN010010504.1:0-28222 GCA_903798345.1 Fraxinus anomala | reverse complement strand
TGGTATAGTGCGCAAAAATCTGAAAGGTTTGGAACCTTTGCTGCAATGATCCCTTTTTTATGTTAAATAAGTCAAATATTTTATTTTTAAAAAAATAAATTTGTTAATTAATTAAATTAGCTCAAACCTAAAATATGATTTTCCTATTTCTAATTTCCCGCCAAAGTCCAATTAATTAAATCGACCTAAATTTTACTCAAATTTCTTATTCTACCGTAGTGCCATTTCTGTCAGAAGAAATCGAATTGGAAATCCCTCTTTATTATTGTGAGCTCGCTATTTTCTTCTTCCTATGATTTTAACTACCAAATCTATGGGAACTCAACAAAAAGCGACACAAAAGATATCACGGGATTAGACAATGTTATTTTGTAAGAGCTAAAATTAAATGTCATTAGTTGAATTAATGTAGCGTTATTGTAAATATAAAAAAAATTAATTATTATACGGAACTCTAGAACCGAATGGAACTGAACCGAACATAACCGTTCCATAATTAAATTTGAACTCAAAGGTTCCATTTACTACATACCTGAAAAATTGGATTTGGTTCGGTTCGGTTCCATTCACCTTAGAACCGAACCAAATCGGATCATATCCAGCCCTACGATAAACTACCTCTCAACATGATACATAGACCTCCAATGGTAAGCACATAACCACTTGTAGATTTTCTATCCTTTATGTCAGATATCCAATTCACATCAGTATATCCTTAACACATCAGGATATCTTGAGTAGTTTAAACCATAACTAACCATGTGCCTTAAGTATTTAAGAACTCAGGTCAATGCCTTCCAATGGTCATTACTTGAATTACTTGTAAATCTACTCAAATTGTTGACTTATGCTATATCAGGCCGCATGCAGGTTGTAATATACATCAAGTTCCTATTATGCATGATTATTATAATTGATATACGAGATCACCAGTATTTTTAGTTAAGTGTAAACTTAAGTACATCAGTGTTTTAACTGATTTATCGTCGTACATCTTAAACTTAGTATATCCTCAATATAATATGATTGATATAATGACAAACCGTCAAGTATCTTAGAGATTTTAATCCCTAATATTACGTCAGCAACTCCCATATCATCTTCAAAATTACTTTGCCTTGTCTTCAACCCTTGAACTCGAAGTGTTTCCCATCAACAACTTCTCACCATCAGTTGGAGAGTAGAATGAGAACATTCTTTTGTCAGCGCAAATATAACTGGTAGCACCCGTATTCACCCACCATTCAAAGTGATTTTCAACATTGTTACATTCTGAAATAACAGCAAACAAATTTATATCTGATATACCATCAGATATTGCATCGGACTCGATAATATTCGCTTTGGCTTGCTTATTAGGTTTACGACAATTAATACAAAATTAAGTTATAATTCGTCAAAATTTATTACAATTAATCTTATTTAACGGTATAAATAGACTTTGACTTAAATTATTATTATTATTTCAACAAACATGATAACATAATCTGCCATTTGATATCAGGATTGAATTTTTTGTATTAACACTATCAACTGCTTTAAATCTCATTACTAAAATTAAATTCTACTTATTCAATGCAAAATCTCCGTGTGTGCGCTAAAATTTATGTCAAGCATCATAAATTTATGATGTAATTCATATCCTAACTCTCAATGATCAAATATTTCATTTATTCACTCGTAAGATGCACACCACCAAACTTTATTCTTTTCACTCTTTGTTCAAGGTGTACCTAAGGTTGATTTGTGATATAATAATAATAATAATAATAATAATAATAATAATAATAATAATAATAATAATAATAATAATAATAATAATAATCACCCTCTCCAATTTGATTAGATTTTACTAATTACTGCTCAACACATTAACAAATAAGGATTCTCTTTATTTTTATTGCTTCAACTTCCAAGAATCAACTAAACTAATAATCACTTGTCAAATGTCTAATTCTCTAAAATAAGTATTTGAGACTTAATCAAGGCATGTATCATGATAAATATTAGTTTTTTTTTTCTTTTCTTATTTTTCGTATTTTTATTTTTATTTTTATTTTATATGCGTCTTCTCTCCCTTAAATTTTCTAAATGACCTTTGTAGTGAGCTTTTGGTCGATAACTCTCAACTCAGATGAGTTTAGGATACCAAGTTTTAGATACTTTTGCAGGCTTAATCACACAAGTCATAAATCCAACGAAAAGATGTTTCACAATGAGAAAAAATTTTGTTTTTTTCCTCTCTTTCTTTCTTTCTTTTCTTTTTCATGCAATAATGCCCCTTATTAAACTCTTATTCTCAAAAATCTACCCATAACTTAAGATTTTCACCTAATTTTCATCTTATTAGCATTAGACAGTCTACACAAAATTTAACACTCATGAATTCACTTTCATATTTATCTGCAACAGCTCAATCCTATAATTGGCTTAAGGATATATAATTTAGTAGTTGTTTGGATTTTGCATCTAAGGTCCACAAATTTTTTTTTTCAACCTATTCAAAATTTTGAATCGAATTAATCCTTTATGATGCAAAACGTAAATTTTTCTTGCAAAAATATCAAATTTCACATGAATAAGCATAAATCAATCCTAACATGCAACTTTTACACAATTTATAGCTTAACATAGTTCCAAATATATGCATCATTGTAGGTAAAATTATTTAACCCACACAAGCACACAAAAATAATATTAAAGCTGAAAATAATTTTTTCTATTTTCGGATTTTTATTTTTACGCACGATCAAGCACATAAAACAGTAAAAAAAATGAGAACTCGATGTTTTCCCACCTTCACATTTATAACAAACATTGCCCTCATTGCCTAAAAATATAACAAACAATATATAAGAATTAAGGGAAAAGAAGGAAACAAAGAACTCCCCTAATATAAATCTACAGGTCGTGAATGGACTGGAATGAAAGTTTTGGATCACTTGCTATATCGCTTTCCTTGTCCATTATGTTCATGTGTCATGTTTCTTCAAAATAAATAGAGGGAAAATTATAGTGAGCCCAAACAAAATCTAAAGGAAAATATGACCATCGAAGTGCTCGTAGTCGCTTCCCCCATCATCAAAGAAGGCCACATACATCTAATGTTTTGTCCTAGAATGCAAGAAGAACTTGCATGGGCGTAAGAGGAGTCGAGATCTATTTACCACATCACCCTTATAAAAATTGTGGTCAACAGATTGGGATTGTCTATGATAAACCACACTATAACCATGAGCACCCCATAGAAAAAGCTTATTGGAAAGTGTTTCCAACTTCCCCCTTGAAAGAGGTTTTGTTCTTGAATAAAGAACAAGTGGAAGTTCCAAAGAGAAGTTTCTAAGCCCTTGTTTGATCCCCATTTTTTTAAAAATATATTTTTCTCTCTCTTCTTTTCAACCGCACATTCTTCAATAAAATAATATTACAAGCAAAACCAAAACTTTTTCTTATTTTTTAACTACACATTCTCCATCGATCTACTATTCTAAAATGCATTCTACACCAAAAATGGTGCTCAAACAGGCTCTAAGATTTCTTTGCTGTTAGGTGTCTCAAGTTTTCCCTGTAAAAGGAAGGTTTGAAAAGAGAAATATACTCTAGAAGGTCACCCCCTCCCCACTTTGAATAAAACCCACCATGAGTGCATGCGATGAAGGAGAACATGGAGGTCTCTAAAGAAAAGTTCATCAGGACCAATGTTATATATTTTCGACCCCATTACCCGTACCACCACCAAGGCAGTAGGGTTGTGACCTATCTCACGAGAAAGGTGGTAAAAATGGCTTCCAACTTAAAGAGTATAACACAACAAAATGCTCCTATGCAGCAGCTCCTCCTTCAAATGCAAGGGCAAGAGGGTCCTCAAATGACCTAAGAGATGTGCTAGTCAAGCCTCTTCCATCAGTAGGAGGAAAAGAAAGCACAAAGTGAAAGGGCTCTCACAGGCATAGGAGAGATGTCAGCCCCTTTAGAGGGAGGTATGAGTAGATGTGTCAAATAATTACGCATTCGATTAACCTGACAACCCATTCAATAGAAGACAACTTTCCTCCTGAATACGAACAAGAATGTCGAATCTTACAGATCCGCCAACATCTTGATAAGATTGGCCCTGAGGAGCCTAAGAATAGGCCCCATCAGCCACCTCCCATATCAAACCCCATGCACAAATGCTTGGCCACATGCCCAGAATGACCCTCAGCCTACAAATAGCAAGAGAAAACGTCAGAGGCTGCTATGAATCAAGTAGGAACCTCTCAACCATCTCGGCATTAGGTAGACCCAACAGCTTAGGTATCAAGCCGAGGAGGAAGACTCGGATAGGCCATGCAAATTTTACCAGCTTGATAATGATGATGAAAATCTTCCCTTCGTGCAGAAGATATGGGATGCCTACGTTCCAAGTTATTTGTGCCTCTAAAGATCCCCTTGTATGATTGGAAAAGGCGATCCAGAAAAGCACCTCAACAACTAAAAAACTCACATGATCTTAAGGAGTGCCACACCAACACTAAAATACAAAATCTTCCACCTAACTACTCTTTGTGGAATAGCCGAGCAATGCTATAATAGAATACTAGCAAGGAGTATCAAGAGTTGGCCTGACCTCAAAAAGGCATTCTTGAACAAGTACCTATCCAAAAAGAATGGAGAAGCCCCCATTCAGAGAAGTCGGACTGAACCATGGATGAACCATCCACCATGGAAGAAGCGGCCTTGGATGAACCATCCACCATATAAGGAAGTCTAACCGCTTCGAAAGGAGACGTATGAGACGAATCCTTCCATAGATGAACCATTCACCATAGAAGAAATCCTTATACAGATCGGCCTCCTAATGAAAAGGAACCCACATCTGTACAGGCCTCAACACAAAAATTTGGCCAAATTAGTTTGGTCGAACCCTCTCTGATTTATTAAGGATCACCAAACTAACTGATTGCTAAGGCTCGAATTGTTTTGTTTAAAGGTCGGATTATATCACTTGGTTGAGTCCATTATCGAGCCTAATCAAGGGATCCTGATCGATCCTGAGTCCATTTCAAGTTAAAGTTCCTAAGCAATCCTGATCGAGCCTATACAAGGGATCTATTTGAAGAAGCGATTTAGTTCATATGATTATTGGAATTAGAATATAAGTTGGTGAAGTGCTCATACTTTCAAAAAATGAAACGATTAATTTATTTCAAACAAGAAGCTTACAAATGTGGAGGCCTCTGAAATTACAACCAAAAGAAAAGAAAAAGTCTATGACTATGTGGCGGCTTCTAGGAGAGGGGCTTCCTAATCCTCATCAAAGTCAACAATAGCATCTGCTATAGGAGTAACCGACTCTTCCAGAAGAAACTCTTCTTTAAAAGATATAAGTCCAAAGTGGGATAGACCTCAGCTACTCTCTTCTAGACTTCATCATACATAATCTTCCTCCATTACAAGTCGAGGCCTTCGTACTCATCTATCTCATGAAAATGGACTAGATATTCATTTATGACATACACGTCGATGACCCCAAATTGGTACCACAGATCTTCTACCTCTCCATTCAGCTCCCCCACTTTATTTAGAAACTCCATTTCTTCTTTATTTGCAACCTCCAAGGCATCAAAGGCGATCTTCTACATGTTCTTGGTTTGATCCACCTAGTTCATTAGAGCATTGACCTCAATTTGGACAAACGAACTTTCTCCTTTGATATGCTTAATTTTAGCCACATCAAGTTTCTATTCCGCCTCAACCTGCTTTATCTTAGCAACTTCGATTTTCTTGTCAATTTTAGTGGCTTCAGTATTTAACTTTTTCACCTTCGCTTTCGCTTCCTCAACCTTTTTTTATGAACTCTCGTCCTCTTCAACCTTTATGGCACTAATTTGCCTTGCCTTAAGAGCCTCTTAATTGATTCTTCTATAGTCATCTAGCGCAATTGGGTAGAGGTGGAGGATCGAAAGTAGAGTTCTTAGTGATAATTGTTTTCTTCTTTAGTGACCTCTCATGTTGAGGCTCCATTTTCTCTTTTCCTTTTTCTCAATAGGGGACGATGGATTCTCTTTGGAGAGGTAGAAAAGATTGTCTCCTTGGTGGCGGTAGGTAGAGATATTAGCCTTAAGGGCCCATCCGCTTTGGTCGAGCTTCCTTAAAGAGAACATGTCAAGCTTTACATACTTTTTCTTTTCATTTTGGTCTACAATGAAGCAAGTGAAGTGTTAGTACTTTGAAGCATAAACTAATACAAATGACTGACAATCATGATAAGGCAATTTGAAGCATTACCTTTGGAAGTCGTTAGTTCATGCTACACAAAAAAGGATTCGTTTGGCCATTATTTTGGAGGCCATGGGTCTAAATAGGCAGTTCATAAATGGACTTGATGTTGATCCACTCAATAGGCTCTAATTTGAACCGATTGATTTGCAGCTGCAAAACGAAGTTAACAAAAAGTTAAAACACAAAAGGCAAACATAGCTTGTCTTGGATCAAAACTCATAGTATTCATGATATTGGGTCAAACACAGTCACCTTAGGAACCACATCACCCTTCAATATCTTCCATCTATCCTTGGCCTAAAACAAAAGAGTTCTTGTTGGAAAATGGAGTGTCCCAAATGAATGGAGAATGTGGGAGGCTCGAGGTTGAAAGAGGATCTGAAGGATGTAAACTAGCATATCCTCACCACGTGTGACCTTCTTTTAAAGAAGAAAGGCCCCTACCAATTAGTTCTATGGACTTGGAAGAAACTAGGTGGAGGCTAAGTATATTCCCTAAGGATATACCTAAAGAGGGATGCAGAACCGCATCCCACCGTAAAGAATCGTTTCGCCAATTCAATGCAACCCTACCTAGGAAAGTAAGCCTGCTCATCAATTCCACGGATAAATAGTTCTCTGATGTCGGGGATCCTAAAGAGGTCCCTAAACTTAATTAGCTCATCGTCAATCACCTTAGATACTTCGGCTGCCACCCATGGAATAATCTATGGGCCATTCTTGCATCATGCAGGCACTATGGGGACCCCTATCAATTCTAGGATCCCTACCTCAGCACAAATAAACCTCATGTCTACTCCCTAGAAGAACCCCCAATGTCCGTATTTATAGAAGATGAGCCATATGAATAGCTTGGGTTTTTCTAGAAAAGATGAAGAAGAAATGAGAAGACGAAGCTCAAATCACATGTACTATAGTAAAGAATGGAAATTTGGTCTATTGGTTAAACAAAAGCACAGTTATGTGGCCAAAATTTAGATCTGAACTTGTCTAAAATAGTTTACGATGTAAGAAGAGTTTTTTTTTCCTTATAAGAGTTTTCTAATTTTGTGAAGTAGAAAAGGTACAAAAATGGCTATAGATCCCCTTTTATAAGCAGGATGGAGGAACCATGGCTATTGGATCAAAATGGAATGATCTGAGATATAAGCCCCTAATCTAAACCATTGAAGCCTAAAAGGAGCTTTTCCAACTTTGAATGGAAGATAGGATTGAGGCGACATCTTCACCAACAGGCTTGCCTTCATGCAAAGGCTTCGCCAAGATTCAATTTAACCTTATCACAAGCTGCATCTTCACCAACAGGCTCGCCTTCATGTAAAGACTTCACCAAGATTCAATTTAACCTTATCACAAGCTGCATCTTCACCAATAGGCTCGCCCATCATGCAAGGGCATCGCCTAGGTTCAATTTAACCTTATCATAGGCTTCATCAACAGGCTCGCCATCATGCAAGGCCCTTGCGACAGTTCAATTCAGCCTTATCACTGACTACATACCAATAGGCCCTCCCTCATGCAAGGAACTTACCTAGGTTCAATTCAGCTTTATCATAGGATGCATCATCACCAACAAGCTTGCCCTCATCCAAGGGACTCACCTGGTTCAGTTCAGCCTTATCACAAGCTACATTTTCACCAACAAGCTCGCCCTCATTAAAGGGCCTCACCCAAAAATCAGTTATGAATGTTGCTATGCGAATTCTACTCATACTATATATTAATCTACGTTATCACTTTGCAATTGAGGGAATTTAGAAAGAACAAGTTCAATTGACACAATGCAGTCCAAGCTAAGGCATCATCTCTTCAGAACAGAACATACGGCATGAACGTTACAATATACCTCGACCCTAAAAGTCTATGCATTATATGAATATTCATATATAGACTTGGGGGACTATTGTTATGCCTCTTTTAGGGAGGCTTCAAGAATAGCCATTTGACAGCCATGCAATATAAGCAAACATAAGCCCACACTATCATTTTGCCCATATGGCAATTTTCCACCGAACCCCTATAGAGAGGCCGACCCATACGAAGGGTCAAAATAAGGACAAGGCGAGGCAATTTGAGGCGCTGCAAAGAATCTTCAATACAAGATATTTTATGATTGATCAATGTGACCATTCACTACAATAGCCACTATGTCAAGTATAGTCCTTATGACCTAGGCCATAAAATGGCAAACAATTGGGACATTTAATGCTCCTCGGTCTAGGATTGATAGAATAACGTCTATGATAAGGTATCTCGATAGTTAAGATGATGCAACGTGTTTCTTCATCCAAAGGTTAATATTTATTCTCTTCTACTATAAAAGCTCATACATTATGTCATTTAAAAGTAATGCAACTTTATACACTCAAGGTATCAATTTGCTCTCATTACTCTCTTTACAAATACACTCCCGAATCCGAACCCCTTTTACTTCTTAGTAGCTCACGTCTTTGGCACATTCAACACAAAAATATTCACTTACAAAGAGACTGACTTGATCTTCGAAGTGTACATGAATGCCTCTCCCACCATTAGAGAAGCCACGTGCATGTAATGATTTGGAAAAACTCTTGTATTGCACGAACAACATTAGGTCAGGAATCCTCCAGCATTGTCTGCAAATCTGTAAGAAAACCCATATGGTCTCAGAGTACTGAGTGGTCCATGTCATAGGCTATATCGCATCTCTTGAGAGGCAATAAACCTAAGGAGAAAGTGATTATCCTCTGTAGTCACCTTTGTTGGAACAAAATCCTAAGAACATGCTATCCAATTGAATATAATGTCTGACCCAACCTTCATAGAATAGAGAGACTTCTTCGTCCCTTTATTTTTAAGAGGTGAGTGGAAGAAATTGTGTTGTGATCTACCTCAGCAACCACCTATTAACTATACATCAAATATATTATTTAACAGAAATAATTAAATTAGATAAAATGCTCGAGTAGTAAAAAGTCTGAAATTTATGTGGGAGGTCAACAATACGAAACACATTCCATGGGAATATTAAAACGTCTAAGAGTAGGACTTAGGCTTCTTTGATTAAAATAATTATTTTACTAAACGGATTGTTGAAATCTTAAAAACCACAATTATGTTTTTATTTTAATTCAAACTTATTAGTTGTGGAAGTCATAATTTTTTCAATTATATATAATTACCTTTTGAAAAATTACACTGAATTCATTCTTAAAATTCTATAATTTCTAAAAAACTTATTTTTAATAATATTCTTAATTTTGATATATTGTTCTGGAGTACCATTGAGAGCTCTAGAAATTACTTGTGGTTTGTTCATTATATTGTGGGAGTGGTTGCCCAACGATGTCACAACAATTTACTATGGACAATTTCACTTTAGAATATCGTGTTATCATGAATCTCGATCAATAAATTTTCTTTTCAGCATTTTATTGTTCTACATTAGTTCTTGCAATTAGTTTTTCTCCTGCGCCACTAAATCAGCAATTTTCACGAAGAAAGATTTCTTGTTGGCCCAGAACTCAATCAAGCTGTTCCAAATCATCAGATTCTTCTTTAAAAGCTCCTCAGAAAACCTATATGTAACTTTGTTCAGATTATCCATCACGTTATCTATGGCTTTTGAGACATTGGAAGCAATATCCCCAACACCTCCCAATTCCATTTTTCTAAGCTATTTTTAAGGACTTCAGCTTCCGGATTAGAATACTAGTGCACTAGAAACACCAAAATCATCATAACAAATCATGAAAGCGGAATGGGAATTCCACATACCTTGAAAAAGGAATGGAACAGGACTAAACTGGCAAAGAGCATGAAACCAACTAATGATGATACGATTGCAACCTGGGGAGAGTGATGCAAGAAACCAATGGCAACATCACTAAGAGATTGTTATTTAAATTGGCATTCATATAGAATGAAAAAATTTCAGCATTGATCAGGGTAGGTATTTCATGCATTCGTGAAAATTATTGGGTTTGATCCATTATAGTCCAATTTAAATTGGATTTTAAATGGCATGTAAAAAAATAATGATTGGGTAATATATTAATTCGATTATTTTGCAAAATTGGTAATTATTCAAAATCAAACCCCAATTGTTTAAATTATTGAGTGGGAGGAGGCATATAACCAAAGCCCAAGGTCTCCTTTGTCGGTCTAATTTGCAGTGACTCTGAATGCCTTGTGCTGGAAATGCAAGAGACTTACCAAAGAAGGGCTTCGTTGTTCAATTGCTGAAACTGGATCCCAACTGGAAGATTGTCTAAACTAGAAATTTAATTGCTGAGCATCCTAAAGAGCCAAAATTTTTGAAAGGATTGTATTCAAGTTGATATCTCTAATGAACCTCCTAAAGATGCTCTTGTTTTTTCAAATCGAGGACCAAAATTCACCATTACTAATTTTAAATGACATTTGTGATCAGATTAACGAAAATCAATGGGAGGGTCCTAGCTTAGCCAACCTTCGGTTGCTTCCTTAAGAGATGCCCATTGGTCTACAAGGGTTTAAGTTATAGTTGTGTTAATGTAGTTTAATGGTTTCTACTCATGTATTCGTGCATCTACATTAAACAATTACTGCTCATGTTATTTATGCATTAGTTTTTGTTTATTTATGCATCAAAACATATTCAATTTGTCTTTTCTTTTGTTTCGAAGTGCTATCATCACAAAAAGTTGATCGTTGTATCCTGGGAGACAATTGTCAATCCACCGTCGACACCTTTGCTGGCAAAATCATCTTAAGGACAAAGAGTTCAACTCTTGCCTTGATCCTCTTGCATTTTATTCTTTAAATTGTATTTGTACAAAGTTGGTATCCTATATTCAGGTTTAAAACTTTATTTCAAATACGGGTAAGGTTTGTTTTAAGATTATATTGTTTTAGTACGATAAATAAATCACTTAATTTTATTTACAACAAACTGAAGACGAATTCGAAGTGATTTCTTTATTCTTTTGTATTTCACTCGATTAAACTGAAATTAGATCGTTTAACTTTTCTACACTTTCTTGAATTTTGAACTTGAATTGAAATATCTTCTGTTTGTGTAAATAGAAATGACTATCGTTAAGGATACTACTAATGTTACTTCAGTCATTGTTTCTCCTATTACTCCGACAACACCTTTGGTTACTTCAGTTGTTGCTCCTCCGATTTTGATTCCCTCTATAGTAGTTCATCCAACCTCCGTTCCACATGGAGAGAAACCAAAAGGGTTTGTGAGGTAGATTTCAAAAGATGGCAACAGAAAATGTTGTTCTATCTTACAACCCTCAACTTGGCAAAATTTCTGAATGAAGATGCTCCCGCCGTACAAGAATGGGAAACAATAAGGCATCATTGAACGCATTGGATGATTGGAAATATTCAGACTTTCTATATAGGAATCACACATTGAATGGCTCAGACAACACGTTATGTAACGTATATAGTGAAATGAAATATGAGAATGAATTGTGAGAGTCCTTAGAAAAGAAATACAAGTTGAAGATGATGGAACAAAGAAGTTCTTAGACCACTAGATAGTAGATTCCAAATAATAATCAGTCATGTACAAGAATTACATGTTCTTCTCCATGACATTCACGCCAAGAATATATCTTTAAATGAAATCTTTCAAGCGGCTGCAATTATCGAGAAACTTACATCCATGTGGAAGGACTTAAAAAATTATCTCAAGTACAAGTGCAAGAAGATGAACACTGATAAACTCATAGTCCAGTTGAGAATTGAAGAAGACAACGAAGTCGGACAAACGGATTGGAAGCCATTTACGACAAGCAAAGGCTAATGTATTGGAAATCATTACAAAGAACAAAAAGATGAAGCATTCTAGGGAATCTTTCAAGCAAGGAAACAATAAGAATGCAAAGAAGTTCAAGGGCAATTACCACAACTGTGGAAAGGAATGATTGTTGTAAACCAAAAAAGCAAGCCCAAGTAAATGTAGCCGAATCTAATGCTTTATCTGATGAAATATTGGACATCAATTTGTCGACCATTTTTTCATAATACAACAACATTGGAAATCCCATGGAATGATAGGTAAAAACGGGTGTTACTCATAACATATGTGCTGACAGGACAATGTTCTCGTCTTATACTCCAACAAGTAACGGGAAATTTTTCAAGTTCAAAGGATGAAGGACAAGACAAAGTGGTATTGAAGATGACGTCGGGCAAGGTACCTAACCTTATGCGCATGCATTTTTGAAATCAGTTGTGCTAATCTACTTTTATGCATTTATTTTATGCCTATGAATGCAACTTCATCCTTTTACATTGGCATAATGTATTAACTTGAGGATGAATTATTTATATTGTTTCCTATGGTTGTGTTTTGATTCTTGCTCCTCTCTTTATTCACTATCTTTTTGCTTATACCGAAAGGGGGTTAATAATTGAGATGATTATGTATAAAAATGAGTAAAATGATAGATGATATGCTTTCAATAATCAAGTGACATAATTTGAATCATCTATGTGCTTTCGATGATTAACTAATAGGTTTGTAAAATAGGAAAAATATATGGAATACATGTTAAATTTGAGATCTTTATTCCTTACCAATTTCATATTACTTTGCAGGTAATCTTGTTTGTCATAATAAAAAAAAGTAGAAATTGTTGACCTATGGTTGTCTTTATCTTTAATATTTTGATCATAACAAATAAGTTAATTTTGGTTCTAACAATTGAATTTAAGAATTCAAAGCATTCAATGTCATATTGATTGATCAAGGACAAAAAGATTGCTATCAAGACTTTCACATTACAAATCGGACTTATGATGAAGGTAGAAATGAAAGTCAAGCATTTAAGTCAAATCATTCGAGGTAAGAGCTACAAAAGTCAAATGTCAAAGGAAACTCAATGGACTAGACGCTTCTCTATTTATTTGTAAAGGTATAAAAGAACTTCAATTCTTAGCAATAAACGATAAAAGCTCAAAAATCATTTTTATGGGCTAAAAGTTATTTTGATCATCTCTTGCAAAAATTATCTTTTATCGCAAGCATAATTGATTTTCAAAATTATAATTGAACTTAGATCATATTTTAAAAAACACCATTCAATAGCTTACTTTTTTCAAAAACATTCACATCGGATCAAACAAAGTCAAAACGGACTAGGCTACAGATGTCTTGATCGTCCATGCGGACGTCACTTTTTTTACTGTTTTAATGGTTGGTACACGATAGCTAGTTTCTTACATCTGGACACAAAAGCGGACAACTAGTTGCTTGTCTAGTTCCACATATATTTTTGCTCATTGAACTCTATAAATACATACTTTTTACAATCATTGTAAGACTTTTAAAGAGCATTAAAGTGAGACCTTTTTGGGTAAAATTATATTGATCCTACATTTTATTTATTATCAAATCAATGTTTTCATTCATCTAATACTTGAGCTTTCATTTGTTGCTATTCCTTGAAATGTTAGCCTCTTTTCTCTCTTAGTACTTAATTTCTTTATATCAATTATTAAGAGAGAAGTTTCAAATTGTAATTTTTCTTCAAATTTGTGAGTGAAATCAAGGAAAGCTCAATAGTTTGGGTCACACTGAGGTCCCGTAAAACTCAATATTGTATAAGGATCAATGCTCATTATTCGTAAGTCATTGGAAGCTTTGTGAGGCTTTGGATTGCGCCACAAGTCAATCAAAACTAGTGAAAGGGCATTTGCTCGTGATGGAGAGCTTGGTAATAGAGAAAGTAGATCATTCCTTCATTTGTGTTTTTCTCGCCTTTGCTTAAGATTCTCTTCTCCACCATTATGTGACAGAAGCTAAAAGTTATTTTCGACAACCCTTTTGCCTCTTTTTCTTCTAAAACCTTTCAAATCCTCTTCGATGTACGTGCATTGCTAGCTTTTTACTTTCTTTTTGCTTATTTCACCCCCCATTCACTATTTTTTGTGCTCTGATGAGTTCTTTGTTCTGAGATATTTAGAAATTCATTTCAATAGAATGTCTTTCCAAAGTGACTCCTAAAATAGATCTATTAGCATCGAGGCTACTAGTGCTAGGATTAGAGATGATGGTACGGAATCATCATCATCATCCTCATTGAACTTGCTATATTCTAGTGTCATGTCCCAAATGGCTATTCTGACATCTATCCAGTGTGTATCCATGAATTCTTGGTAGGGTAGGTTGCAGCTTAGAGACTGTTGACCTATGATTAACTTTAACCTTATAGTTTTGATTATAACAAACAAGTTAATATCATTTTCTAATAAATTGTATTTAAGTAATTATAGTTCTCAAAGCTTTAAATGATCAATTCATCAAGAAATCATATTTAAGACTATCACACTACAAATGAAGATCAGGAACGAAGTTGAGCATTCAAGCTAAATTCTTTGATCAAAAGTTTAGGCGTTCATATGTAAATGTTAGTACATTTCATTCTTTCGCAATAAATGACTAAAGCTCTAAAAACGATCTTACATACAAAAACTTTTTTGATAAGTCACTTGCATAAAACTATTTAGAGTATTACTTACCTTGAAAAATAAGTTAAAAACGCTTCCAAAAGCCTACACCTTTCAAAATATTCAAGTTGGATCAAAGGATATTGATCGAAATCATTAAAGATGTCAAAACATATCCATTAGAAGAGCTCTTTTGAAATTTGATGACTTATGAGCTCAATAATGTCAAGACAAAAGAGAAAATAAGGAAAAGTCATAAGAATCAAAGGAGCTTCCCAAGCGCCAAATTGCCTTAAAATTGGCATTGATGAAAGCAATACGAGTGAGAATACGAGTAATGAAGAACTTGATGATCTAGTTCTAATCAAATGATAGAGAAGTTTTCGCAACAATCGACGATTTCAAAAGAAAGAGGAACGTGACTAAGGGAAAAGCAAAAAGATCATTTGCCATGAACAAGAGAACCCCGATCACAAGAGAATCGAGTGTCCGAACAAGAAAAAATTCATCAAAAGAAAGAACTCCAAGCAACATGAAATGAAAGTGACAATGAAGATCGTGATGAAATTGAAAGTCAAGTAGAAGTTGCCAATATATGCTTCATGACAATCGAAGATGAGGTAACTTCTAATGAAAAAAGTTCATACGATGATTCATCTACTTCTTATGAATTCTTGAAGAATTTGAAAAGCTTGCTATAAATTAGTCCATTCTAAAAAAGAAACACTCTTTATTGAAAAATGAAGTAAAGAAAATTTTAGAAACTCAAAAGGATCTTAAAAAGGAAAATGTTTATTACAATTCTTTGATTAAAAAGAATTTCTCTTTAAAAGAGAAAGTTTAAGATTTGACAAGAAACTTTTTGAATTAATACCCGATAAACAAACATGTGTTTTTGAATATAATGAATTGAATATAAACCATTTTTAAAACAAAAATCTCTCAAAATTTTTTTTGTTAAATCATCCAATTCCTCTCTTCCAAACACTACATATAGTTTTTGTAATAAAATGGACATGTATGTTACCTTCAACTGTCTAAACAAAAAAGGCTAGACTTTGAAAGCAAAAATAAGTAGATTCAAGAGTCCACTAAAACTAACTACCAATGGCCCAGAGTTATATAGGTACCAAAAATCAAAATTGAATCATTCTTGTAGGTACGAAAGAAAGTAAAGAGTAAACGGTTCTTGGATAATGGATTCCCAAAGCACATGACCGGAGATCAATATCTATTATCAAATCTCAAAAAGAAGGATGGAGGCCATGTCACATTTGAAGATAATGTCAAATGAAAGATCATTGGCATTGAAAACATTGGTAACCACTAATCTCCTTCTATTGAAAATGTTTTATTAGTAGATAACATCAAACATAACTTGCTAAGTATTAGTCAATTATGTGATAAATGTTATCATATTAGATTTGATTCAACCAAATATCTTATTGATGATGCTATGTCAAAAGAAGTGATGTTTATAGGAAGTCTAAGTAAAGATGTTTATATCATAAGTATGAAATTTGAAAGTGAAGAAACATGTTTATCAAGAGAAAGGTATTTCTAATGATGTGGGTTTGGAGATTCCTTTCGCGCAAATAAACATCCAAGATCAAAACAAGGAAGATCCTAAAGATCAACATGAAGAAGAATCAAATGATCAACAAGGTGAAATAAAATCATCCAGAATACGAAATAATCCAACTATGGAATGGAGGTTTGTTCATTCTTACCCAAAAGAATTTATTGTTGGTGCTCCATCCAAAGGTATAAACTAGAACTTCTACTAGAAATCATTTCAATAGTTGTTCATTTATTTGTCAAATTGAACCAAAGAATTTTAAACCAAGTTTGATGAATTATGGATTCTAGCTATGCGAGAAGAATTTTATCAATTTGAAGAAATCATATTTTAGATTTAGTCGCTAGACTAAATAATCAAACGTTATCTGTAAAAAATGGGTTTTTATAAATAAAAGAGATGAAAATAGGATAATTGTGCGTAATACGATACGGCTAGATTAAGTGGTCCAAAGTTATAATCTCACAATGATTTTGAGGAAACTTTTGCACTGCTTGCTATATTAGAATCAATTCGCATGGTTCTTTCATTTGCTTGCTTAAAAGATTCACTCTTTATAAAATGGATGTTAAAAAGTGCATTTTTAAATGGACTCAAGAAGAAGTCTTTGTAGAGCATCCCCAGTCTTAGAAATCACAAATATCCTGACGGTTTAAGGCAAGCTACAAGAGTTTGGTATGAAAGATTTAGCAAATTTCTACTCTCAAACGGATTTTCAATGGGTAAAGCGAATACCCTCTTTATCAAAACCAAAAAGAATGATATGATTGTTGTTCAAATTTATATTGATGATATGATTTTTAGTGCAACTATATCTCTTTGTGAAGAATTTTCAAAATGTATGGGCTACAAGTTTTAAATGAGTATGATGGGAGAACTCAAATTTTTTCTTGAATTAAAAATCAAATAAACTAATGATAAAATATTTATTTGTCAAAACAAGTACATTTTAGACATGCTTAAGAGGTTTGTAATGGAAGAATTAAAGCCGATGAAGTAAATTGAGATTAGACTCCATTTTTCTACGAGATCATGCACAAAATGGAGATATTGTATTAGAATTTGTAAAGACGGAAAATCAATTGGCCAACATTCTTATGAAACCTCTAGCACTTGATGAATTCCCATGTATTCGAAGAGGTTTCAGCATTATTGATGAATTCGAGGTACGTAGCTAAATTGAATTCATACTATGTGTTCTTACATGATTACTATATGTGGTATTATTTGAGATTTATTGCAAATTTGATCTAAGTATAGTATGTTCAAAACCTATTTTAAAAAAAGGATCAGACGAGGGATGGATGTTCAGCCAAGTGCGTTCGAAAAGTTAGAGAATTTTGATGCTTTCAGGGCAGACGTCCAAAAATGTAGACGGAAGTCTGGAAAAACGCAACAGTAATTTTTTGAACTCAATTCCAACTTCATTGTTTCACTACTCTCTCATTTCTTTTCCTCTACTTCGACCTTCTTCCCCAAATCTCTCTGAAACCTTCTTCGATAATCAAAATCTTCCCATGATTTCACAAATCCATCACATAATTACTCTAAATCTCTCAAAATCCCCATTTTTATTCACTAAAACCTTCAACCTCAACACTCTAGGCAAGTATCCGAAACCTCGGTCCGAACCATTCTTCTTCCTCAACTTCAATTGATTTTTCTTGAAAAATCCACAATTTTAATTAGTAAGAATGTCGATTTTGCCTCATTTACAATTGAAGCACCTTCTTTTTACATCGAGGGATATTTTGTAACAATGAGTTGGACATCCATTGCACTTTAGAAGAAAATAGCTATCTGAATCTCATGCAAGAATTTTACAAAAATATGGTTTTTACGTCTCTTTTGCATAGCATTATTTGTTTTCTCAAAGGAAAACAAATTAAAATTACCAAAACTCTTCTCCGTACTCTCCTTGAGCTCGAGGAATGAGAAAATCAAATATTTCATCATACGGCTTATCCATCCATTGAAGGTTATAATCCCATTGTTCCATGTCATGGAGTAACCGGCAAAAATTTCCACCATCCTATAAAGCTTAGAGCTAACCTCCTTAGACCTTACAAAGTTTTACACCACATCATCCCATGTCGCCCTCCCTAAGAAAGGTCGCCCAGATGAATTAATCACTTTGATCTTTTCATTCTTGAGTCTTTCTTAGTTGGACGTGTAAGTTAGACTTTCCAACAATAGTCATTTACCTCATGAGAGTTGTTCATTCCACCACTCACATCAAAGCTTTATACCATATGTAATGCTTCTAACTAAAATTTTCAAACACTTTGAAGTTTCTTTGAATGATGGGGTTTTTATTTCCCTTCGTCCCAACGATACTATCAACATTCAACTCTCAAATACATTAAAATCGTCAACGAGCAAGGTCAATGGGTGGCTCATACTAAGCGATTTGATCCAAAGTTGGGTCCTTCAAATTTACCTTTCGAAGATGAAGAGGTTAGTGATCATGAAGACGATGCACCACTTGTTCCTAGTCCTTCTTATGACATTCCAAGATCAAGTACTCCTCCTACCAAAGATATCACATTTACTGAAAATCACTATAATCTTTTGAATGGGAGGATCGATTCACTTACCTTCTGTGATGGACTAGCCGAGTTGCTTCATCGAGTGGTAGCTCAACAAGAGACACTCCATGCTCAACAAGCGACACTTAGCTCAATAAAATTCCTTTTATGCTCGACTTGATGCACACTTTCATCCACCGCCTCCTTCGAAGCATTAGATTTTTCTTGCACTTTCTTATTAATATGTTCTATGGAGACATAGCTTGGTCTATGGACTTCAATTTGCTATTTTATAACCTATGTTTTGATGTGATGTGAATGTACCATCTTTCTATCATGTCTTTATTTTTATTTTATTTTTTGGCAATGCGTACTAAATTAAGGGGGACTATTGTATGGTTGTGTTCCTGTTTTAAATCATATTGTTATATGTACTTTCTTTTTGTTTATGCCAAAATGGAGGAAAATGAATGAGATGATATGCTATGCCAGGATGGATGAGATGATATATGCTATATGCTATGAATGTTCATTGGTGTGTACAAACTAGGGAAAACATATGATTTTTATCCCTTATCAGTTGTTCGATATTACTTTGCAATCATCGTTTTAGTCATAATCAAAAAGGAGAAAATTGTTGACCTATAGTTAACTTTAACCTTATGGTTTTGATTATAACAAACAAGTTAATATCATTTTCTAACAAATTCAATTTAAATTATTATAATTCTCAATGTTTTCCATGACAAATTCATCGAGAAATCATAATCAAGACTATCACACTACAACTGAAGATCAATGAAGATCAAGAACGAAGATGAGCATTCAAGCCAAATTCTTCGATACAAGAGCGCAAAAGCCGAACAACAAAGAAAGATCAAAGTTTAGGCATTCTTGTTCATATGTAAGGTACACTAACATTTCCATCTTTCACAACAAATGACTAAAGCTCTAAAAACAATTTTATGCACAAAAACAACTTCTGATAAGTCACTTGCATAAAATGTTTCTCGATCAAAGGTTCACATCCAAAATTGATATTTGAAATTAGAGTATTATTTACCTTGAAAAAGAAGTTAAAATGCCTTGTGAAAGCCTACATCTTTCAAAACATTCAGGTCAGATAAAACGAAGTCAAATTGTAAAATTGAATCAACTTTTGAAATCATCTTTTCATCGAAGTTTTATCATCTAACACTTGAACTTCATTTATTGCAATTCACTAAAGTGTTAACATCTCTTAGTACTTAATTTATTTGTATCATTTATTAAGAAAAAGGTTTTCAATGTAAAAACATTCTTAAAATTTGTGGGTCATAGTGAGGTTCCGTAAAACTCAAATTGTACAAGGATCGATACTTCTTGTTTGTAAGTCACCGGAAACATTTTAAGGGTTTGAATTGCACCACAAGTAAATCATTACAGTAAAAAGGTCTTGCTCGTGATGGAGAATTTGGCAACAAAGGATGTAAATCATTGAGTTGGATCGAACCTCCCCAATTATATCGTTTTCAACTTCTGTTCCGTTTTACTTATCATTTTTATTTTTTGTGCATGCCTTTTGATTAACATATTAATTCTTAACTTGCTTGAAAGGTAGAGAGCTTGGGAAAATGGTGCGGGGAGCTTCACAAGAGAGCGGAGGATACAGAGAAAGAAGCGATAGAAAGACTTGGCAAAAAATGCAATGAATATTGTTGCCATCAAGGCTAAGCTGATGTCTAGAGACTCTCCAAGGATCTGGAGCATGCCAAGAAAAATAACAAGTCGTCCGCTACAAAGATTGAGTGGCGGGTCAAGTAGGCAATGGATGATTTTTTAGCTGCAAGGCTTTAAAGCGACCACTTCTATTAGAAACTTTGAAGACACTAAGAAGGAAGTTGATCTTCTTCATGGTTAGATGGAAACTCAAGAAGTGAAACTAGCCCTAGCAGAATCTAGCGCGGCTAAGGTAAATGCTCGTGAAACCTTTTTCTTCGTCCCTGAAAGTGGAAAACATTATAGAGAAAATAAAGTCCTTCACATCATTAAAAATTTCCATCCATAATGGGACTTAAGTTTCCTCGAAGATCCAAGGATGACACAGATGAATTTTCAGATGAACCTCCTCTCCCGATTGTCGAGATTTCGACCATTCCCTCTTGCGAAATCCATATTTATTGAAGCTTTGCAAATGAGGCCAAGCTAAAGGCAAGCATCTCATCCTGCTTCAAATATATCTAGGGCTTGGTTAGCCTAGAGAAGTGGATTTTCTTTTTTTTTTTCTTGTAATTTACTTCTCGTAATGAAAAGACATCTTTCTAACTTCGCATCCATTGTCAATGCTATGTTGTTTTTGTTACTTTTCCAAGTTCATTGACTTCCTAGCATAGACATGACATGCCACATTTATTTTGCTTAACTAATAACATTGAACTCACTACACAAGTTAACAAGCTCGCTTGGTTTATGTTGTACGATTTCCTTTATAACTAATTTGATAGGTTAAGTTAGTTGGCTTCTTAAGATACACAAATCCCTTACCAATATTTGTTTTTGCAGAACCATTAAAATATAGCTTGAAGACTTCACAATTTCATTCGAGTCTAGAAATATCTTGCATTAAGAAATTACAATTTGCTCGTGGAGTAAATTTATAAATTTCAACACAGGCGGAATGGACTTCGCCTAAATAGGCTTCATTGTATTTTCTAAGATGTTTGTCATTCCAAGGCTGCTTAAGAAATTCACCCCTTTCATCCACGAGTCTGTACGTTCCTGGTCTTATCACTTTAACCTTAGTGCATGGCCCTTACCAATTTTTAAGACTTTCATTACATCCTCCTTGTTGGCATGAAACTTTTCAGTTATTCAACTGCTGTAATTTTGGAAGTGTATTCAGTCATGCGAGGGTCACAAGAGTTATTAATCTCAATCTTTTATCCACATGATCTACAGTTTCAACCATCAGTTTTATTCACTACAGGGGCTCGTGGGGCTGCCTTTCTCAAAGAACTAAGGTAGCACTCACGTACGTCCCCTTGGTTGCCTCTTATACAAGTTATTCCCATTGGAGTTGAAGATTGTACGCACAAGTAATGAATGGATATTACTGCTTTCATTTAATTCAGAGCAGGCTTTCCCAAGATCTCATAGTAAATGATTTTGCCATTAGTAATTAAAAAATCCATGTACCCTCAGAACATCCTGAGTTCCTCTTCTGGTTCCACTGCTAGATTATTCTGTCCTCATGTGGTTTGCTATCAATTTGTATTTGGTCATATGAACTTCCTAACAGAATATTCACTGAGTTTTCGTTATCCGTGATTGTTAGATTAAGACCATTATGAACTACTATTACTCGTATCTCTAAAGCATCGCAGTGGGGTAAATTACCTCATACTCATCGTCGGTAAATTTACTTAAATGAGATCTAGGTTAGGAATTACCTCAAACCCAGTATTTCTGCAATGCTAGCTTCTTGGCGACTCACACATAGTTCCTTTGCGAGTTCATTGCCTCTCCTCTTATATAGGGTCTGCCAATGATAGTGTTGATCTTCCTAACTAGTGGCTGATGATCGGGGATATTCACCGATGTACGTACTGGTCTCGTATTTCTTGGTCCTGGCCTTCGACTCTCCTTTGGTTGTTCTGTGAAGGCTTTAGGTTAGAGATGGGAACCTCATGCACAACTCCATGTTGGCTTTGCTGATGAGCAATCCTTATGACTTCGAGACACTCTTCTATTTCATGATCCCTAGTGTGATGGATTGCAACTTTGGTTTTACAAACCTCGAGGGGTGGAACATATGTTTCGAATGCCACATGTAACAGACAGGCAACACAATAGTCACATCCCCTTTGTGTTTGCTGACTAGCATGCATGTATTTGGTAGCCTTTGCCCATACATCTATGTTTCACACTTCTACTTTTTACATCAGCTTCTCCATTTCTCCTTGTTCTACTTTCTACCCATTCTCTACGGTTTCTTCAGTAAAATTTCAGCCTGAATAAGATTGATGAGCTAGTGATATTTATATGGCTATCAACCTTCCAAAAGGGAGTTTCTATCCAAAGTTCATTTCATAGAGCATCCTTCACTTTTTCTTCAGATGTTGTTTCACAGGAAATAAGCTCGACACTAAAGAGAGAAAAGTAGCTTTTCATTGATTCTTCCTCCTTCTGCCTCATATCATTGAGCCTAGTTGCAGGAGCTTCGCCAGGGGGCTTCTAGCAAAGGCAAGAAGGAAAGCATGTTTCAATTGTGGGTACCTCTGATTGACCCAGTTGGAAGGTTATTGTAGAATCTCTTTGCCACTCAATGTTAGATGAAATTCTTGGCACTTCACTGCTGGACTCGCCTTTTTTAGCTTCATCTTGGTCATTTATTCATTCAAGTTGTACATAAGGCCATCTTGCCCATTATACTTCTCTGTTCTAAGTTCAACAAAGTTATCTAAAACAGGAATCTCCTTAAACTCTTTTGAGAATGGTAATCTCTCATCATCATCGTCGGCTCATATGACCTCACGGGCCTATAATCATACTCCTTGATGAGGGGAAGAATAGAAAGTCTTAGGCAAACTTTCCACCTTCCTTCCTTTAGACGAAAAATCACTAATAAGTGCGCTTTGTACATTTATCTGGGCCATAAAACTAAGCCTTTATCCCTTGAAATTGTTGTTTTTTTACTTAATTGGTTTAATTTCCTTTTGTTTCAATTTTTGACCCATTTCTAAGCATGTAGAGAAGAAATGATGGAAAAAAGGATGATATTGCAACTGTCTAGAAAGTATGGGCATAATTAGATGTTGAAGGATAAAAATGGGCATAATTCATAGTGAGGATTGAAGTTGAGGAGACAACACATTTAGGGACTAAAGTGCACGTTTGAGAAATATAATACAGTGGGCAACCACCCAAACATTACACATTGAAGCAGTGGCTAAATGTTAAATCGTTCACCAGATTTTGTTTCCTTTTCAGAATTTTACTTCAACAAGGAAACATTTTAGGGTGCAATTTCTACAACTTTTGGGGGGAATATACATAAACTTTATCAACTCTTGATTAAGGTTTGACAATTTTTTTATTGGGGTGGAGGAGAAACAAGGGTTAATTCCATTGAAGAGATCCGGGTGATGGATTTTATTTCTTTATCCTGTTTTCGATTCTCTTATTTATTTTGTGCTAAGATTACAATGACACTTGTAACTTTTTGAACCTTGTTTCTTTGTTATATATTCAAAGCACGTTTTCAATTTTGAATTATTGATATAAGTTTATTTTCTTCTACAATTATATGCACAGTGGTTGTATGAGTTCTTTGTCTTGTTTTGCTTTCGAGAAATTAAAAATATGTTAGATATATTGTCAATGTCATAAAGTTTGATAGAGGATAACTATATACCACTATACTTTGCGTGATCTTTAAATATTCACAAATTCTTAATGTATGCTTATATATTTGCAATTGTCCTGGAGATATAGTCATATCACATGTAGGAATAGCTTTAATTCTACTTGCGAGAGATTGTTAAACGAGTTAGGATTATTGATATTCATAATTAAATCTTGTTTTCAAATTCAAAGGTTCAAGTTTTAAGGGGGGTTGGTATAAGGGGATTTGGAATCTTATTATATTTTTTATTATTACATTTTCACCACACTTGCATTCATCACAATATTTCATTAATTTTAGTAAATTCATGTCTTGCATTAATTGGTGCATTAGTTAGTTAAAATTTTACAAAATAAGCTCCTAAACTAAAAAAATTCAGAGAGTTTTACCGTATCTTCCACTATTGGTGATTATTATTTTGATAAAGTGCTATGTGATCTAGGTGAAATTATTAACTTAATGCCACTCTTTGTTTTCAAAAACCTAGGTTTTGAGGAGGATAAAACGACTATGGTGACTCTACAACTAGCTGATCGATCCATCAAGCACCCAAGAGGAATTATTGATGATACTCTGGTGAAAGTTAAAAAATTTGTCTTTTCAGCTGATTATATTATTCTTGGCGTGAAGGAGGATAGAGACATTCCAATTATTTTAGGCCGACCATTCCTAGCTACCAGTAGAGCTCTAATTAATATGCAAAAAAGGCTAGCTACTTCTAGGGCTTAGTGAGGAGCTTGTCACTTTTGATACATTCAAGACCATAAAATACCTTAATGAGATAGACAAATGCTTTTAAATTGACGTGATTGATATGGTAGTTCATGATAGTTTTCAACTGTGTAATCCATCATATCCATTAGAGGCATGTATTCAACATTCTCAATCCACTTACACTGATTCTAGTGAGATTGAAACATATGCAAGATATCTTAAAGTTAATCTTCCATATAGGCTCAAGCCGTACTTTGAGGAGTTAGGCTCCTGCAAAACCACATCTATTTGGTAGGCTCCTAAATTAGAGCTCAAGAATATCCTTGAGGCGAATAGCCCAAGAAACTTGATGATGCGTTGTGGGCCTAGAGAACAGCTTTCAAGACCCCTTATAGGCATGTCTCCCCCATCATCTTGTTTTTTGGAAAAGCGTGTCATTTACCAGTTGAGTTAGAGCACCGAGCATATTGCGAATTCAAAAACTTGAATTTTAATTTGAAGACAGTTGGTGAAAAGAAACTACTTCAACTAAATGAGATGGATGAGTAACATTTGGAGCCTATGAGAATACAAAACTATATAAGGAGCGAACCAAGAAGTTGCATAATAAGCATATCCAAAGAAGGACATTGAGGTTGGGCAACAAGTTTTCTATACATTACTCGACTTGAGCTTTTTTCGGGCAAGTTGAGGTCAAGGTAGTGGGGGGTCGTACACCATCCCTAATTTCTATCCATATGGGCCCATTGAAACCAATCAAGAAAGCTAAAAGTACGAAATTCGACTCAAACTACACCTAGAGGGGGATTAATAGGTGTAAATGCGGAATTAAAATTTTATAATTAATCAGCAACAAGTCACTAATTAATTATCTCTAGATGATTAAGCATACAATCCGATTATCCTATATTTGAATACCACATAATGTAATTAATAACAGTAAATAAAACAATAAATAAAGCACGGTATGATCACGGAGAAATCCCGACTGGGTAAAAACTCTGGGCACTTTGCTAGTCAACAATTAACTATAAATGATTTATAACTTACAGACTACCAGAGTAGACGACAACACGTACTATCTGATCTCCTGACTGCAATTACAACAGCTCTCCTGCTGCAGTTCCCAACTTTGTGAAATCATCTATCTCCTGTGGATTTACGAAGAACATAGCGTTCTTCAACGACTAGAAATCCAGTCACCCTTGATCTTCAAAACTCTGACAGATATAAAGGAAATAGCAGTTTGGTATTTGGATTGTGAAATTAATGTTTTTCTCACTACCAAGAACATATCACTATGTGAATAATGAAGGTTGAAGAATGATTCATGAAGGGAATATGAAAAGCTAAGCCCCTGTTTATCTACCATTATTCCAAAAAATTGTTTGCTACAGTAAGATTCTCCACAACACATTCACCCAATAAAATATTCTACGCACAAATCAATAAAGCTATTTTAATTTTCAACCACATATTCTCTAAAAAATACCATTCATTACTCTATTTTTCTCCCAATAATGGGAGATAAGTGTTTGCACAATGATACCTTGGAAAAATTGTTCTGAGACGTTTAGTATTTATAGGTTAGGTTAAAGAATGAAGGGGCCAGATAAAAAGTCTTTAAAAAACAAATTACAAAATTTCCGGATAGCACTGGTACTCGAGCTCGAGTACAGGTTATCGCTCGAGCGAAGGCGAGACGACGGCGAGCGATGCAATTTCTGTTTTTGACGCTTGAGTCAAACCTTGGAGACAGTCTAGCGAAAATATCAATAAGGTACACAAACACCAATAGCCGTACGAAAAAATTCAAATCTCAGACCATCCAATGGCTTTGTAAATAGGTCAGCTAATTGATTTTCTGTAGAGACGTGTTCAAAGGTTACAACACGGTTCTTTATAAGCTCTCGAATAAAATGATGACGTATATCAATATGTTTGGTTCGATAGTGTTGAACGGGATTTTTGAAAATATTAATGACTCTAGTATTATCACAAAATACAGTCATAATACCCTGTTCAATACCATAATCACTCAACATATGCTTTATCCAAAGCAGTAAAGTGCAACAACTTCCTGCAGCTATATATTTAACCCATATCGTTGACAATGAGATAGAATATTATTTCTTACTCGTCCAAGCGACAAGATTAGCACCAACATAAAAGCATCCTCCATAAGTACTTTTTCTATCATCTGCATTTCCAACCCAATCAGCATCGGAATAGCCGGCAAGGTCAAGAGTAGAATTCCGAGAGTACAGGATCCCATAATCAATTGTCTCATTTACATATCTAATGATACGTCGCACGGCGCTCAGGTGGGATTCCTTAGGATCTGCCTGAAAATGCACACAGACCCCTAGGCTATGTCAGGTCTACTATTAGTGAGATAAAGTAAACTACCTATCATACTTCTGTATAGTGTCTGATCAACACTCTTACCTGTAGGATCATGACCTAACTTGACACTAGTACTCATGGGGGTTCTAGTGTGTTTCTTGCTGTCTAATCCAAAACGTTTAACAAGATTTTTAGCATATTTCGATTGAGATATGAATAGCCCATCATCAGTTTGTTTAACTTGGAGCCCCAAAAAGTAATTTAATTCTCCAATTATACTCATCTCAAATTCTTGCTTCATACATTCAGGAAAATCATGAGTAAGAAAATTAATAGGAGAACTAAAGATAATGTCATCGACATATATTTGAGCTATCGTGATGGTTTCTTCAATATGTCTGATGAATAAGGTTCTATCTGCACCACCTCTTGAAAAATCATGTTCCATGAGATATGCAGTAAGTCTATCATGCCAAGCTCTAGGAGCTTGTTTAAGACCATATAAGGCTTTATTCAACTTATAAACATAATGTGGATACTTAGGATCAACAAAACATTTTGGTTGTTCAACATAGGCTTCTTCCTAAAGTATTTCATTCAAAAAAGCACTCTTGGCATCCATTTGATATAGTTTAAAACCTAAAGTGCAGGCAACAGCTAGAATAATTCTAATGGATTCAAGTCTAGCTACCGGAGCAAATGTTTAATCGAAGTCAACATCTTCGACCTGAGTATACCTTGGGCAACTAACCTAATCTTATTCCTAGTTATGATACCTTGATCATCAGTTTTATTCTTAAATATCCACTTAATACCTATAACATTACAATCATCAGGCCTATGAACTAAATCACACACACTGTTTCGCACAAACTGATTTAGCTCTTCATGCATTGCGTTGACCCAACATTCATCCCTAAGAGCATCTTTTACTTTCTTAGGCTCAATCTGAGACACATAACTAGCATATGTCAGATT
>CAIGRN010010500.1:0-10077 GCA_903798345.1 Fraxinus anomala | reverse complement strand
TTTTAACGTAAAATGACCAATATATTTTCCTATATAAATAAAACAAGAAAGAATAAAAAAAAGAATAAATTACAATCTTATTCCTAGACTTTTTTAAAATTACAAATAAATCCAAATAAATTATTATGATATTAAAAATAACCAAAAATAAATATAAAAAGAGTTTCTCTCTCCTCTTTTTCTTCTCCTCCCCCTCCCCCTTACCCTTTAGCCGTATGTCAGAAGATGAAGAGGAGAAAAGGGGCGGCGGTGGAGTTGATCTAACTGGTGGTGGTGGCGGACTTGGTAGGAATGTAGGATTTATGGCTGGTCTTCCTCGAGAATGTGAGTGTTTCTCGAGCTTCCGGAGGAAAGGATCGGCACAGCAAAGTAATGTATTGCAAGGAAAGCACCACCGCATTTGAGGATTTTCATACTTTGAGGCGTGGTTGGGAAATTTACAACTACAGTTCAGTTCTCAGAAATTTTAAAATTGTGAATGTTTTGTTGGGAAATTGGTTTTGGAGAAGCAGAAGAACCTCGTCAAACTGGTGCTGATAGGCGGCGTTGATGAAATTTTTTTGTTGCAAACACTCAATTCTGCATTCACAACATCAATTCATGATGGTAATTTAATGGGTCAAACACCAATTGATCCAATTAACAATCAAATTGATGGATTGAAATCGAAATTGACCGAGACGAGCAAGATGAATGTTCAGGCTTCAATTGATGATGGTATTGGTGTTAATGCTCACAATTCGACCAACATGCATGATGTAGAGGTTATTACAGCAATGGGTAATGATTCAATTGAAGGCCAAATAATCTCTAATTTTCCCTTAATTGGAGGCGGATGAGAAGAGAGAATTTTGTTATTTTTAATATTTTCATAAATTTTGGACTCATTTGTATTTTTCAAAAAGTTTAGGAATAAGATTGCAATTTATTCTTTATTTTATTTTTCTTTTATTTATATAGGAGGGTATATTTGTCATTTTACATTGAAAATAGGTGAAAATAACGTTTTCCACAATGAAACGTTAAAATAGGGGTGAAAATACAAAAAATTGAAACGTAAGGACGTTTTGCACACTACATACCAAACGTAGGGATGTTCTGTGCGATTAAGCCTTATAAAAACTAGGTAACCATAGTGAAGGTTTGTTGTGGGTTGAGCAGATTCAATTTGTTGGTGTTTAATTCGCTTATTGTTAAACTACTCGATTGCATATATTCAAAGTTCTTGGTTTATAATTTCAGCGACATTTAGTATGTTCAAGAAAATCCTAATTTTTTAAATATTACAAAAAATTAATATATAATTAGGTACCTCAACTTTTCCCCTATTTTTTTTGGTTTGTCTTCACATTTTTTTCAGAGAAACAAACTTCTCTACATTGGAGATCCTTCTGTCTTTGGTGGACTTCCATGTTTAGGAATAGCTAGAGGATTACGAAGTCCATTGCTTCCATTTTTTATTTTTTTTATTAGACTGAAATTCATCCATCTTCTTCCAAAATATGGCATAATTCTTGTAGTAAACAATAGCCAAGTAAACATCATTAAATTTCTTTTTCAACTGTGATAACGATGAGCCTTGTGATTACCTTATCAGTCACCATAAATAACTTGTACCCTTGTGTGAGACCTTTTTAAATCCTTCCTCTACGTGTTGAAATGTGGTTTTCCGACACTTCCTGAATATTTATTATCGATAAAATCGATAAAGTATGCTTGCATAAAATCCCTCTAAATTAATCAAACAATTCACAAGTGCACATGACCTCGTTTTCTATTCATCGAAATAAACAATGAAATGAGACTTTTTATGTCTATCCCCAACTAATATATCCTCGACAACATTATCATACCTCTCGACAAAGAGCTTCAATGTTGTCTTTGAATTTAAATAGTCATCAAATAATGAATTCATACTCTTACTATGTTGTGTAGTTTGTTAAGGGATAAAATTCCACATCGAAAAGTTGACCTTTTAAAATTGAATCTCAAACATTAATATTGTATTAGAACTTATTAAGTTCAAACAAACGATTTGATTTGAATATAACTAAAAAAAATGAGCACTCGAATTTTAAGATTGGTCTGCTCAAATGAATTACCATCTTGCGAGGGTATCTTAACGGGTAAAATTTCACATCGAATAAAGTTATCATATCAACCCAAAAATGTGTCCTTAAAAAATGTAGGAACCCAACGATGTCTCTCTTTAAACAAATTACTTTACCACTATTTTTACGAATATTGAACTCATTAACGAATTGATCCCAGTTTTCTTCAATTCTTCTTTCTAGGAAGATTCATAAATAATATTATGCAAGACAATTTTTATTTTTCCATACAACCTAAAGCCCCTTAACTTCTCTGGTATCTTTTTCATTAAATGCTACACATGCCATCAATGTTGAGAATTAGGGAACACAATCTCAACTGCTTTTCACGTTGCTTTATCTTGATACGTAATTCTGTGCACACTAGATACACATGCTTGTCAAGTTCAAAGCAATAAAATAAATGTAGTAGTATCCTCATTTGATAGGAATCCACATCCAATAAATTTGAGTGTCCACAATAGTTTACACACACAAAAAGTGTAAAGGGAATGCCATACTTATATCAAAGCTATGTAAAATGTAACTACATCGCCAACTTTTTTTTCACAAGTTATCCTACTCCTTGCATTAGTTCAAAGTAAGTTCATTATCCAAGCTTCGTCGCCCGTTTGACATGGTTTTTGAAAAATTAAAGGAGATTTTGAGATCCAAAAGTAGCTACTTTTGTATCTATTTGGCTAATTGTATGAAACTGTTTTTTCTATTTAGAAGATTTTTTAGAGAAAAATGGTTCAATGTGGGTTCCTCTAAAAGTACTTTCGGAATAGAAAGCTCTTTTAAAAATTAATTTTCAAACAAAAATAAAGATATTTTTTTCCAAAAGTCCTCTATAAAAAGCAAAAGTAAAAGACATGCAAAACGACCCTACATCTCCAATGGTAATAGAAGCTTGGATTTTTTGATTGCATTCTAACAAAATAATTATGGATTGCTTTAGCATCTCCAATATCAAGGTATAATCTTATTTTCTTATCAATGTAATTTTTTACAGTTAAAATCAAAGAAGAAATTAGAAACTCACAGCAAGAGGTATTGCTTGATCTTAAAGGACTGATTTCAATAGAATTGAAGATAATTACAATGAATGAAATGATAAATATTTATTCATGATTTGGATTAGTGAGCAAGTAAGAATTACAATATACATGTGAGGGAATCAATACAGTTACAAAAATGAATTATGGTCCCAAAGATTATCTAGCTAGGCCTCACGGGTTCCATAATATTGTTAGCTAAGGGTAGCTTCTAGAAGAGGACACGTGTGCATATTTTAACATCCAACCTGAAGCTGGAGTCTATTCCTTCACTCCAAGCTTGTCCTTAAGAAATAGAAACCTGGTTTGACCAAGTGGTTTAGTTAATAAGTCAGCAATTTGATTTGATGAGGGAACATATTGAATTTTCAACCTCTCTTCAAGAACTTTATCCCTGACGAAGTGTATATCCAGCTCAATGTGTTTTGTCCGTGCATGATAGACTGGATTTGATGTGAGGGCACTAGTACTAAGGTTTTCACACCATAGAGTAGGAGATGAAACAAGATGCAATTTGATTTCCTTAAGTAGTGATTCAATCCAAGCAATTTCTGTTGTTGTTTGGGCCAAGGCTCGATATTCTGGTTCAGTACTAGACCTGGCTACTACTTGCTGCTTCTTAGAGGACCAGGCCACCAATGTATCTCCCAGGTAGACGCAATAGCCTGCTGTTGATCTCCTATCATCAGGGTACGAAGCCCAATCAGCATCAGCAAAACCAGTGATTTCCATTCTATCACTTCTTTGAATCCATAAGCCTTGATCAATTGTCCCTTTAAGGTATCTGAAAATCCTTTTTACTGCCTTCTAGTGTGTGTCTGAAGGTACCTTCAGAAACTGACTCATTTTGTTTACTGCAAAGGTAATGTCTGGACGTGTATGTACTAAGTGTTGCAAGCTGCCTATTGCACTTCTCAACAAGGATATATTTGTCATCTTTTCACCTTCACTCTTGGAGATATATTTGCCTACTGTCATTGGTGTTGCACAGGGAATTAGATGTTCAAAGTTAAACCTTTTTAGTAGTTCCTTTGTATACTTCTTTTGGGTAAGTTGTAAACCTGACTCATATCTCCTTACTTCAATTCCTAGAAACTGATGTAATTCCCCCATGTTATTTAAGTTGTCAATAAACTTCTGCAGCAACTTGTGATCATTTCCGATTATTACTATATCATCAACATAAACCAATGCAAAGATTACTTGCCTTTGATTCATATAGAAGAACAATGAGCTATCTGCCTTGGATTTTGTAAATTTCCAATCAAGAAGAGTCTTTTTCAGCTTTTCATACCAAGTTCTAGGTGCTTGCTTGAGTCCATAGAGTGTCTTTTCAAGTTTGCAAATGAAAGTAGGATTTTCTTTGTCAATGAAACCTTCTGGTTGGCTCATGTAGACTTCTTCATCTAGTTTTCCATTTAAGAATGCGTTGTTTATGTCCACCTGCCTGATGCTCCAGCCTTTTGAGACTGCAAGTGGAAAAATTATACTCAAAGTGGAAGCCTTTGTCATTGGACTGAAGGTTTCATAATAGTCAACACTTAAGGTTTGCAAGAACCCTTCGGCAACGAGTTTGGCTTTGTACTTCATTACTTTTCCTTCAATGTTCATTTTAATTCCAAAAACCCATTGTTTCCTATCACCTTTTGGTTAATCAATGGTGGAACCAATTTCCAAGTCTTGTTCCTCATTAGTGCTGAGTAATCATCTTCCATAGCTTCTTTCCAATCCTTACTTGACATAACTTTAGCTGCATTATTTGGTTCAAGTTCTTGTTGTTTCATGTTGTATTCTTTACACCAAGTTGAGTAAACCTTAGGTTTAAAAACACCAACTTTACTCCTTGTGACCATGGGATGTTCAACAATCTGTCTTTCTTGTTCTTCAGCAATTTGATTAAACCCTTCATTTATTTCAGCCTATTCTATCTGATCATTTGTAGCTCCTTCTTGATTTTCAATATGAGTTTCCTCATTGTTTGCTACTGAGTTCTCATTCTCATTTTCCTCAGACACCTCATTTCTAGTTATTTGAATATGTTCAGAATTCTGAGATGTTGTTGTTGAGGTTGCATCAGGATGAGTTGCACCCGTTGAGCAGCTTTGATCATAGCTTGAGGAATTGATGAGTGGTAGGTAATGAATAACAGTGTCAGATTGTTGTAGGTTGTTTCTTTTGTTGAGAAAGCTAGAATGGAATGAGAATTCATTTTCATTAGACACTACATGTCTAGATATGTAGATCCTGCCTGTTGGAATGAGGCATTTGTAACCTTTGTGTGAGTTACTGAACCCAAGGAATGCACACTTTATAGAGTGAAAACTGAACTTATGTTGCTGATAAGGTCTGAGACAAGGAAAACAAGCACATCCAAATATTTTCAAAGATTTGTAGTCAACTTGTTCTTTGTTTAAGGTTTCAAAAGGTGATTTCATTTTAAGAATTGGTGTGGGTAGTTTGTTGATGAGGTGAGTAGCCATATGAAAGAACTCCCATCAGTAGTGCAAGGGCATTTTGGCTTGAGCAAGGAGATTTAACCCAGTCTCTATAATATGTCTGTGTTTCCTTTTAGCTCACCATTCTGAGCTGAAGTGTAAGGACAGGAAATGCGCATTTCAATGCCAGATTGAAGAGCTTAGTCAGTAAAGGCTCTAAACTCACCTCCCCAAATCTGACTGAAGTGTTTTTATCTTCTTATCATATTTGTTTTCAACTAGATTTTTGAACTGAGTGAAGAGACTTAAGGCTTCAGATTTGTTTTTCATAGGATAAAGCCAAGTATATCTACTATAATCATCAACAAAGAGAATATAGTATTTGAAACTTGATGTTGAAATGACAGGTGCATGACCCAAATATCTGTATGAACAAAGATCAAGTGGTGCGGAGGCATGTGAGGTAGATAGTTTGAAAGGAAGAGAATGTGATTTGCCAAATTGGTAGGTATCACAGAATTTATAAAGTTCATTAACTCCAATCTTTTCATTACAAAATTTGAGCACTTGTGATATCACAGAATCTGTAGGATGTCCAAGTCTCATATGCCACAACCTTAGTCTAGACTGGTAACTTTTTGACACTTTGGACTGAGCAACAAACGTTGAGGAGTTCAACTTATTTGAATAGATTGACTGTGATAGGAGTTCTTTTTAGTTTAAGCTTGACTTGGATACTCAATTTGATACAAGCTATCCTTAAGCTTCCCTTCCAGCAGCACTTCCTTCGTGTGTTTGTCCTTAACAACACAGAAATCAGAATGAAATTCCATGAATATGCCATTATCAGATGTTAGTTGTGAAACACTTATCAAAATTTTCTTAATTGAGGGTACCGGTAATACATTACTAAGAACTAATGATCTGTCATTTAAAGTGTTTAGATGATTGGTACCAATATAAGATATATTAAGTTTGTTTCCATTACCAACTATGAGTTTCTCCTTACCACCGTACTCGTGTGCTTCTACCAGGTTATCTTTCTCTGCAGTGACATGACTGCTTGCTCCTGAATCTGCAAACCAAGCTGGATCTGCAATGATGCTGGGTGAAGCTATAAGAGCAGTAGGTCCTAATGAATTTTTTTGATATTGTTGGTCAGGTCTTGCACCCATATACCTGTCATCGTAACGGTTGAAACATTTCTCAGCTAAATGATTGCTCATTCCACAGATTTGGCAAGGGCTTTTATTCACAGTTTGTCTGCCTCCTTTGCCTCTACTTCTACTTCCTCTATAGTTTCTTCCACCATAGTTATATCTTCTTCCTCTGTTAATATTTGTTCTGTGTGCAAAATTTGCTGAAGTTAAGTTTGGCTCAAGTTAACTGAGGCTAGGCTGCTTTTCACAACATTGAGATGCTCAATTCTACTCTCATAAGTCATCAACACATACTGCAGTTCATACCACGAGATTGACTCCCTGCTGTTGATTTGAACTACAATAGGGGTGTATTCTTCATCCAATCCGGCTAGTACTTGTGTGACAAGATCACTAAGATGAATGTTCTTTCCAACAATTTCTAGATTATCTGCTAGCTGTTTGACTGTGTTAAGATATTGATCAATGCTCATTGATCCCTTCCTTATTCTTTGAAGCTCATTGATAAGGAATGTGACTCTTGATTTATTCATCACTCCAAAGCTTTACTGGACAGCATTCCAGAGGTTGCAGGAGGTTGTAGATCCAATTACTCTCATTGCAATCTTAGGTGTCATGGATGAATAAAGCCAACCCATCAGTAGTTGATCAGTAGACATCCACTTGACATATTCAGCATTGGAATTCATTTCGACAGTAGCACCAGCAGAACCAGTTGTTTGAGTCGCCAGAAATTCTACTGGACAGATTCTTGCTCCTGTGATGAATCCTTCAAGGCTATAACCCTTGATGATAGACATAACCATATTCTTTCACAACAGAAAATTATTTCTTGAGCTTGACTGGAGGGACTTGAGCGAGGCTTATCCCATATGGTAACATCTGGTTTCCTCCCAACATTGAAGGCAACAGAGTACTCGATGTTGGTTGAGCTGATTGTGCATTTTCATTGTATTCAGTGTTAGCCATTGAAGACTCTAATACCAAGTTAAAATCGAAGAAGAAATTAGAAACTCACAGCAAGATGTATTGCTTGATCTTAAATGACTGATTTCAATAGAATTGAAGATAATTACAATGAATGAAATGATGAATATTTATACATGATTTGGAGTAGTGAGCAAGCAAGAATTACATTATACATGTGAGAGAATCAATACAGTTACCAGGGGCGGACGCAGAACTTTAAAGTTAAGGGCACAATCGAACTTACAAAGAATTTGGGAGAAATTTTACAATAAAAAATTTACTTCCAAAAAAATCATACCCATATAATTTTACATCCGAAAATTTACATGAGATATGACTTTTTCGGATGTAAAATTTCAAAAAAATTTGATGCTATATTCCATATAAAATTTCCTAATAAAATAATGAAAATTACATTGAGAAATTTGTATTGCAAAAATAATAAATGTTAATGAAATAATTGATTTTTTTTTTAAAATACGAGTTAGATGTTTTTCTTTAAAACTCACGTTTAACATATTTTTAACTATTTNAATTTCCTAATAAAATAATGAAAATTATATTGAGAAATTTGTATTGCAAAAACAATAAATGTTAATGAAATAATTGATTTTTTTTTTAAAATACGAGTTAGATATTTTTCTTTAAAACTCACGTTTAACGTATTTTTAACTATTTTCGATATCTGTTTGGATTATTCGATATGCCCATAATGTAGTTCATGAAATAAGTTTTGAGATGACATAAGTAATTTGTAGATTCGATTAGCGTACGATCGTCGGAGAATTTTTAAAATTAATGTGTTATCGAAATTCAAATTTATTGTGATTTTGCTCATGTTTGGTGGAGATTAAAATCAAATTAATAGTAAATTTTGATAAAAGTTAAATAGTTATGAATTTCATGAAATATGTTATTAAAATTAATTGTTAATTTTGATTTAAATTTAAATTTAAATTTAAATTGATACCAAACGTGATTTTATAAAAAAAAAAAAAAAAATTCTCAAAAATTGTGCCCCGACCCCCCCGAGTCCGCCGATGACAATTACAACAATCAATTGTGGTCCCAAAGATTATCCAGCTAGGCCTCACAGGTTCATAATATTGTTAGCTAAGGGCAGCTTCTAGAAGAGGACACAAGTGCATATTTTAACATTTACAATCCATTTTTAAAAAAAATGGGACATTATCATGACTCCAATTTCCGCTACAAAAGATTGATAATTCTTTGCCGCACATTCTTGCTCGATCATTCAACTAAGTTTTATTTGAGCATTATATTTATTTCCGTATATTGCAAGTAAAATCGTGAATTTTGTGGACTCAACCCATCTTTGTGCACAAGTGCAATAGAATTTATCTTGCAGTTCCGATTTGTAAATACCCAAACATTAACCTCGTTTTGTACCCTATTTTCCTCAGTGGACCGTGACTAAGATAATTTTGTTTTCGAGACCTTGAATTTCTTGCTCTAGAACATAATGAGCGAACAAATCTTAAATTCCCATCTGATTGTGATGTTGCTTTATAATTTCAAAATCTTCTTGTTTCCTATATTCCTTTAGTACTAAAAAATGTTGTTTAATGAATCAAAATACGTTCCAATTCCAAATGCTTGCATCCCGATCACTTTATAATCTATTAAAATGCAGGCATTAATTACTTTAAATACCGCAAAAGCAAAAAAAATGTATGTGCACAAAAACTCTAAAATCAAAACGTTGTCCGCAAAATTGTATGTACATGCAGAAGATGTTTTTCTAATTTATACTTACATATTCAACAATAACCTTATGTTGAATCAAATGTTGTAATTGTTATCTTACTAGGTTCAACTACTAGAGTTATTCAGAATCCACAAACCATTTTAACCGATGGTCAAAATTTATTTGAATATATTCTCAAATTCATTCGAGATGTGAGTTAAATTCAAATTAGAAAAGAATATGACATTTGGGTTCCTTTTATTGGAACCATATTTCTATTTATTTTTTGTTTTTAATTGGTTAGAAGCTCTTTTACATTAAAAAATTATATAATTACCTAATGGAAAGTTAGTTATACCTGCGAATGATATAAATACTACCGTTGCTCTGTGTACTTTTACTTACATACCTATGTTCAATGAAAAAAACTATTGATGCAATTGTAGATTCCATTTAATTATTTAGTTCTTCTAAAAAGGCTCGCTAAAAATATATGTTCAAAATCTCATGAATTCCAAAGCAACGTAATCAAGACAAAAAGCTAAAGTTATAGGAGAGTTTGTATAACCATTTTGTCTATAAATTAGAAAGAGAATGAAAATAATAAATTAAACTTTCTATGGCTTGTACAAAGTGTTAGTTTTCTTAAATGTGGTC
>CAIGRN010010497.1:0-18990 GCA_903798345.1 Fraxinus anomala | reverse complement strand
CGTGGGAACGATACTCGAAATTCTATGATTTTCACTTTATTACTTGTCAACGAACCGTGCACTTGCGGTAAATTAAATTCAAAATATATTTTCGTGAACGGTTCACATAATAAAATATGAAATTATGATGAATCTATTTAATTTAAAACATGAAAATATAACCTATTTTTGAAAGAATATTGAAAAAATTGATAGTCCAATAATAGTTAATCAAGAGGGAGTGAATTGATTTTTAAAATTTTTTCAAAAACTTAGTCTAAAATCAAGCACGTAATAACTAGATAAATTAATTCAAATAATAAGTACGAATATGAAAGCAATAAGTATAGAAAGATAGATAATGCAAACGATATAATTATGGAGGTTCGATCTAACGCAATGATCTACGTCATCTGAGCAATGCCAGTTTCACTACGTTGATTGACTTGTGGTACAATTCAACCATTTACAAGTTTCAGATGACTTATAAACAAGGAGTACGTATCCTTATATAACGTTAAACTTTACGGGACCTTAACACGACCCATTATCTTAATAAATGATATGATCACAATTAAGTACCAAGAAAGAAATATACCAACATTTTAATAAATAGCAATGAATGAAACTCAAGTGTTAGGTATGAAAAACTTTGATGTGTAGAATAATTTTTAAAATTCAATTTCATCAAAAGTTTTTCAAAACTAAAATGATTTGATAATAATAAATGATATGAGAAATCAATACAACTTCACTCAAAATAATCGCACTTGAATGCTCTTAAGTTGTTATAATGAATGAGAAGTGAGTTGGTATTTATAACAGTTTAAAACGTGAAATTCTCTGTCGAACTGATGATCATCCTGACGTCCGGAATAGTACCGGACGACTAAACAGCAGTTACTTTGTCTGAAATCAAAACCGAACATCCGGATGGACAGAACCGGTTTGTCCATTTGATTTTCTGACATAAGGTAGACTTTTGCATGACGTTTTTACTTGTTTCTCAAGGTAAGTGATGCTAGTATGATTAAGAATTAAGTTGAAATTCTTACTTTTGAAAAGTAATTTTTGTGCAAACGTTTTATGAAGTAAGTTTTTATCGTGCATAAAAATTCGTCACTTGAACTATCAATGAGTCATTGCTAAGGATTAAAGTACTTTACCTTTACAAGTGAGTTCAAACATATAGTTCTAATATTTTCGATTGATTTGGCGCGAGTGCACGATTGAGAATGCTCGATTGTGAATTCTTCAATCTTGAGTTTTCTTGATCGTCACCTTTGGTAGCAATTATTTTGTCTCCAATTTGATCAAGTTTGCAACATGTAATAATGAAGATTCGAATATGAATGTTAGAGATAAAAATACTTTGTTAATCAAAACATAAGATCGATCATAGATCAAAAAAAACTCCGGTGATGCAAAATTCGACGTAGACAATAAATGACTACATGAAGTCCATCTTAAACCCTTATTCAATTCAATTGGTTCAATCATTACCAAAACATGTAATAAGTTAGTCCATGAAATATGTAAATTATCTAAAATAAAATAAGAAAGAGAAAAATAGCTTACAACTCTAGTAGAAAATCAATTTTTAAAAGACAAAATATTTTCATAAAATTATTGAAATATATCAAAAAAACAGCTTCTTATTCTTAAAACGACTTTTGACTTTGAAAGTCTGTCAAATGGATTCTTAAAAGTTAAAATCTTCATGTTTCAAATGGATGTGTCCGGATTTTAACTTCCACATCGGGAGAAGACGAGTCCAAGGGTGGAGTTTTATTTGGATATGTAATTTTAATTATATGTGAGCTTTGCTTGTCTCAAATAAATAAAAAAGGAAAAAGTACACGTTTAATTTAGACTCCCAAACATTTGGGCTTGAACCAAACACCTCTTGAGCATCATATAGATTATGAATCTAGTTCGATCTGGTTTCGAATTTTTTTTGGTAATTCTCTAAAATTCTCAGCTCTTAAATTTCTAATTTCACGAATTCAATTTTTTTTTACATGGGCTGGTACTCAAAAAATTTAAAAGTGAGCATGTATTCATAAAGTATAAGCAATGATTTAACAAACAATTTAACAATTTTCCTTATTGAAGATTGAAGTTACAATTAAAATGAAATATATTAGGAATCAACTTTTATTTGAACGATTTGTAGGGATCTATGATGCAATTTTCTCAAACTAAAAACAGTTGACGGTTGCTTTCTATTTAAACAAGAATTACAAACAAACAAATATACACATCCCATCAATTACCGCAAAGAAACCAAGAGAGAGAAGAAATGAGTTTTCTTGCGGGAAGATTAGCAAGCGCGGAGGGCGCCTATTTCTTACAAGAATCCAAACAAGCCGTGACCCGCCTCCTCCAACACCAAAAGAACACCTCTGCCACCATTAAATCGGCAAATTCGAATACAAATACAGTTCTCGTTGACAACAATAAACCATCAACAACAGCTGACGTTCTTCCAGAAGTTTTAAGGCACTCACTGCCTTCCAAGATTTTCCTTTCACCAGTATCATCCTCCTCGGAAAATTCTTCATTGACTAAAGCCTCCAAATGGGCTTTTCATTCTGAAAACAAAAATGTGTCAATTGTGTCGCCTGATGCTCTTAATCCCCTTAGGGCTTATGTTTCCCTGCCCCAGGTCACTTTTGGCCCCAAAAGGTTCTTCCTTTCTACCCTTTTCTGTACTTTTTAATATCTTATTTTTTGCCACTGTTATTTGTGGTTGGACGCTTATAGGGGCCAAAGGGAAAATAATATTTTGTGAATCTGTTTATTAAGATACATTTAATCCGTTCCCAATTTGAGTTGTTATGTTTAGGATTCAAGCGAACCAACGGAAAATTAAAAAGTTATAGGTCTCAATTGAGGCGGTCTGTCTATTTTTTGATCAAAAGAATTGGTAAACAGAGGGATGTAAAATACCATGGTTTGGAATTTTTAGGTAAATACAGTAATCGATTTTGTCATTATGACAAATCATTATTGCTTAGTTCCTAGATTTAGCTAATTTTCTCGATGTTTTCTTCTGTAGCTATGGTAATTTCCCTTCATAAAGAAATGTCTCATATAGCCATATGGTAGAATTAATTGTGCATATTTAGTTATCAAGGATTGTTAATTTGTTTAGTTTTAAGTTTGGTTTTCAAATGTCTCGACTTGAAGAGTTTGAATAATGGGATAATGTGGACAAAGTTTTTTTTTTTTTTTTTNGTGCATATTTAGTTATCAAGGATTGTTAATTTGTTTAGTTTTAAGTTTGGTTTTCAAATGTCTCGACTTGAAGAGTTTGAATAATGGGATAATGTGGACAAAGTTTTTTTTTTTTTTTTTTTGCAATAGGCAGTTCATACCCTTGATAATGACTGTTTAGAAATCTGTAAGGGAACGTGATTTTATTGCTGATATAGCAGAGAACATCAATAAAATTGTTGTGTTGATTCTGGTGATTTTCAGGTGGCAGTTACCCAATTCAGAGAACTCCGTTTTAGCCTCAACTGCTAATGATTTGCGGAGTGACAAATACACCCCTATCAACCCTGAAAAGCTGAAGGCTGCTGCTGCTGGGCTATCTCGAAGTAGGACATGATTTTTATTAGATAAGATTTGTTGGTTTCTAATTGATCAAGTAATGCCATGATAAATTGGGAAAAAAGTTACGTCAACTCTATTATATCATACAATCTCAGCTTATGGTTTCGTTCAAGCCAATCCTCTTGCCTATGTCTGTTTTCAATTCTAAAATACTGAACTAAACATTGAAACGTGTAAGTTCTAGAACTTCCTCATTGCATTTTTAAGTTATATTTGCATGCATTTGGTTTATTTCTCTCTATTTGTTCAGAGAAAATTTAGGGGGAATTCAATTTTCACCTCAGGTCTGTGCGCAATCTCCCAACACTTCTTGGAAGGTTTTAGTTAGCAGTTTCTTGAAAGGATTTAGTAATAGAATAAAGCAGTATTTTATCTACAATTCTATGGTCCATAAGTTCCTTGAGGGCAATCTTGGGAAAACTCAAGGTTTGCTGAATAAATATACAACATTCAGTTAGAAAATAAAATTTATATTTGATTTCAGCACACACTTAAACATGCTTCTTATATTCTGCTTTTTGCTGTTGATGGCATATGATAATTTTCTCTTTTGCAGCACTTCTTATGATTCAAGTCTTTGCAGAATCATCATCTTCAGAAATTGAACAGATTGCTATATCTTGTCAAACTCCTTTTCATGCTTACTTATTTCCCATCTTCGCTTCACGTTGCAGTTGGATCAGCATTTGCTGTTGCTACTGCTATTGTCTTTGGCGGTGCCACCTTAACGTTTGGGCTAGTAGCATCCAAATTGGAGTTGCATAATGTAAGTATATCTGTAAGATGGTGATGGCATAGATGTAAAGTGGGTTGATTAGATCAATGGTATACGTGAACAACTTTATAATTTCCTCATAATATGTCGTAGTTTCTGCTAGCTTATACTTTGCTTGGTTTATTTTCTCTAGTGGCATGTTTTTGGTTTTCTTTTTATTTTACTTTTCTTTCTGGCAGACTGATGACATTCAGACTAGAGGGAAGGACCTCATTCGACCAAGGATGGAAATGATTAGAGAGCAACTAATTCCCTTGAGAACTTGGGTATGTTACTCCAATATTCAAGGCAGGAAATTTAACTTGAAAAGTATCTGTAATTTTGTTTTTCCACTAAAAATGACCAAATTGCAGGCCGAAGACATGACAAATAAATGGCATTTGGAAAGGGAAGAATCTTTAAAAGAAAAGCCTCTTGCAAAGGAGCTCTCGAGGATTCTGGGTGCCAAGACGTCGAACTGAATATCTTGTAATATTATTGCAACTCTTCATATAATATAAGAGTTTGATGGACATTTTTCATGCTGCACCCGAAGAAGTGTTTTGGGAGAAAATAAATAATTGGTGATTTGACTTGTGTTTGCTGTTAAATTAATTGTCATGCAATTGTACTGGGAGCATCTGCGAAAATTTCTGAAGGTGTTTAAATGGCAAGTGCAGCATTTTGTATAATAGATTGTAATGCCTCTTCAAAATTTAGAACTCTGAGGGACCTCTTCGAATCCTGTGTGAAAGAATATTTTCCTTGCTGGGGTTGGAAAGTATTCAGTTGCATTAGTCTCGTATTCTTGAGGATATGTAGTCCGATTTCTCTTTTGTGTATGCGTTATATTGTTTACCATATCTATATGTTGCGTCTACATGGGTGCATGACCATCTCCGTGTTCATGATTTGTTCTTGTGTAGGTGAAAGTTTATCCACTTTCATCGTCGTTGGAATTGAAATCATATGTCTAAAGAATAGTGCAGTAATTAAAATAATCACCATGTACATATTCATATTATTCAGAAATGGACCAAAAATTCTAATGATACGGACTCTCCATTGAAATGAAATAACAAAGAATTGATTATCTTAAAAAATAGCTGAAACCAAACTCAAATCTAAGTTGTTTTCACATATCAATTATAGAGTAAAAGTGGCTGGAACGACGTAGGCTAATCTCTGAAAGTTAAAATTAATCTACTTATAACACAGAGAGTGTTGTTTCAACAGGGAAGTAAGAGACTGGAATTGCTGCACTTTTCATCTTCTTCTTTGTTTTCTTCTCTTGCACTTCGGTTTGGGTACTACTAACTTCATCTTGTTCACATACTGCAACCCACTTTGAATCCATAAAGCAAACAAGAACATTCGAAAAGAAGGCCATGATTATCCGTTTTTGAGAGAGGTGTACGTAGTGAGTTAAGAAGTTCAAGAAATATAAGGACTCATAAATTGAGAAATATATATGTTGGAATTGATTTAAGTATTAAAATCATGAAAAAGTGATTTTCATGTCAATTTCGGTCAAATATTCGGACTTGATCCGATAGTCAAACTATGGAAATAAATAGACTAACTTGTTCCACTCGTCGAATAGATCGTTGTGGTATTTGAAATTTCAAAACCAATTCTGGATGAATGAAAAATTGAGGTCCAAAGTTGGATAGAAAAGAAAGAACAACGGGCTGGAAATTTGTCTAACTCCACTGCTCGCCTAGCACTCGAGCGGTGAGGCTATCGCTCGAGTGGCAGGCTCTTTGTTGACACTCGACAGACATAAAGGCGACTGGCGAGCAATAGCGAAAACTACGACCCTTGGCAAAAACGGATTATCATGGCCTTCTTTTCGAATGTTCTTGTTAGCTTTTTGGATTCAAAGCGGGTTGCAGTATGTGAGCAAGATGAAGTTAGTAATACCCAAACCGAAGTGCAAGAGAAGAAAACAATGAAGAAACTGAAGTGCAGCAATACATATGTTGGAATTGATTTAAGTATTAAAACCATAAAAAAGTGACTCTCATGTCAATTTCGGCCAAATATTCAGGCTTGATCTGATAGTTAAATTATAGAAATAAATAGACTAACTTGTTCTACTCGTCGAATAAATCGTTGTGATATATTTGGAATCTCAAAATCAATTTTGAATGAATGAAAAATTGTGGTCCAAAGTTGGATAGTAAAGAAAGAACAACTCGCTGGAAATTTGTCTAACTTCACTGCTCGCCTAGCGTTCGAAAGGTGAGGCTATCGCTCGAGCGACTTGCTATGTTTGTAACGCTCGACCGACGTCAAGGCAGCAAGCGAGCAACAGCAAAAACTGCGATCCTTGACAAATGTTGCTGAGTTTTGAGGTGTGTCTTCGCGCACAACCTCTCCTCTATAAGTATGACCCTTGGGTCGTCCATTACTTCATCTCAATGATATGCAATCATAACATAACATAAGATTTCATCTTTTTTTAGTCAAAACTCTGTATAAAAACTGTTTTTCCATTTCATTTAAAGAGAGTACATGAATCTATCTTTTGGTTCGTTGTTTTTGTATTTTAGAGTGCTACAAACACAAGAAAATAATCGTTGTATCTTAAGAGTTGATTGCCATCATCCGTAGACACCGTTACGGGGCAAATTCGACTTAAAAACAAAGAGTTCAACTCTTACCTCGACTTTGCTTTACTTTCTCATTGTTAGTTCGTCCATTTTCATCGATATCATATCTATTGTTTATTTTTTACCGTTACTCTATCCAAATTTATTAAGATGGGCACGTTTTGGTTTTAAAGTAATCACTCAAATCAATTTTTTATCAACAACATATTGTTTGGCGAAAAAATGCTCGTCCTTCAAGTTTGTGAAGATTTCATTGATTCTTTCCCAATTTATAGTCACAAAACAAGCACGATTTCTTGATTCCCACGCCCTGCAATTTCTGAAGCTTCTTCTTACAATTCCTGGAGGCTTCGAAATGGGCTGACTCTGGACCAAAAGTGTCACTTGCAGGAACCATTAGTAATTGAGCCATGCTACAATGCCCAAGTAGCATGACAAAAGTTGGGGTGCCCAAATGATGTGGCACCCCCCTATTGGATCTGTGGCACCCCCACTTTTGTAACTCTACTTGGGCAAAGTAGAGTTACCCTTAGTAATTAGTACAGCCCAAATAGCGACAAGTGAAAGGGTTTCGAAAATAACAATACTTGTCCTAAAAGAATATTCAAGAATGTCTTCAAGAAAGTCACAGAGCCTTTCTTTGACTGCCACTTTTTTAGTTTAGCATTTATTACGACAGATTATGGAGACAATAATATTGTCGAAAACCTAAAATCTGATTGACATCCTACTTCGTTTTAGATTCAAATTCGAAATAATATTTTCTTAAAGGGGTACAAAACACTAAAGGTCATCCAACTTTAAACATAGTTATATTTTGACCATCTAACTTTTTTTTGTTCCAAACTCGTTTCAATTTTATTTCAATTTGGTCACTACTAATGATCGCGTCATAAAAATTGCATCTTTCAATTTGTAAAAATAGCATTTCCGTATGTTTAAATATTTGTTTCAATTGCACAACTTTTGTTTTAAAAGCGCGAGTTTTAAATCGCTATTTGGTCTATATTCACATAAGAAAATTTGTTCGCCATCTGAAAAAGACGTTAAATTTTGTGATGGAAACATTATTAACGAGTAACCTTAGAAAAAGGTTGATTTTATTTATTTTTTAAATAGTTGTCTCGACAACACGCACTATGAGGAAAAGAAAGGAATTACATCACAAACGGTCACTAAAGTTCGTGCAAAAATTCAAGTTGATCCTTAAAAGTACTCTTGTTACTCGTTTTAAGTCACTATACTTAATTACGTAATATTATTGGTTCCTAGAGTATTTTTTTTTTACTCATTTAGTCACTATTGTTAATTACTGTAACACCACCGATCACTTTGTTGGTGCAAATTTTAAGTGAAGGTATCTTACAAATTTGCTGCCTCCCATATGAATGCTAGTTTTGATAGGAATACAAGTGATTTGGTGAGTGTTGTGTGTACTGCATTTATGTTATTCAATGCATCGTTTTTACCATTTCCAATTATTTTGTTTTATTGTATTTAAAATTAAGAGTGAAAATTAACTTGATTCTGCAGGTTGATCCATGATTATCCACATAATTTTCAACCTTAACCTCTTAATCACCAGCCCATGTTGGCTCGCAATATTTGGCTCCCTTGTTCTTTTCAACGATTTTAAAAAATTTTGGGTCAACTTCATTGTGCCATTTGTTAACAAATTCTCTCTTATTCGTCATGCTCATCATAAAATAAAACTTCAACATCTCGAGATAATTGTGCTATTGGATTACTCGTCCTCATATGTTCACAATAATCACTCAAAATTGTGAACTATTTTTTACTTGTACTTCTAATTGATTCCAAACAATTGGTTCTAGTTCTATAAAATTTCCATCCTGACGCAGTCAAAGCACAATCATTTTCCACATCATCCATGAGACCATTGAATCGCCACCCTGGATCATGTTTAAATGTATCCATGTACTTCTCGGCCAAGAAGTTTGCATTAACATGCCTACTACGAAATGTCGTCATCGCACAAGTGCGGTCCAATCTCATGGTACGAATAATGAATGCTCACTACGAAATGACAAATTTGGGTCAAATAACGCATGAGGTGCACTTGAGTGAGATAACGGAGAAAATTGACAGATCCTGTCATCAGGGGCCTACCATGCCTATTTTCTCATATGCTGGGGGGTGACTGGTGCTATTTTTAAAGTTACGGGTATACCCTATAAGTTTTTGAAAGGTTGGGACCAAATATGCTATTATACCCAGAAGTAAAAATTGCAAAAAAAGAGCAAAAGTTCAAAGCATCAAGTCCACGACTACTTTACAACTGTTCTTCCTAACGTCATCTCAAATGGCAACACCAAAACTCCAAATTCCACCAAAATTTTGTACAATTTTTCCAAAATGGTACAAAGTCCAATTTGTCCCTTTTTAATTTGCCGAAAGAATTGTTGGAGGGTATTTGTGTCATTTGTGTTATATAATATTTAATACAATTATTATTATTATTATTATTATTATTATTATTATTATTGTTATTATTATTGTTGTTGTTGTTATTGTTATTGTTGTTATTATTATTATTTGTATTTTTACTATTATTTTTTTAATGACATGATTTAATATTTTTTATTTTTGAAGTGATTCTACTAATTGTACTATGTTTTAATAATATATTTATTAATGAATTTAATATTTTCATTAATTTAATGTAATTATTTGTTTAGTAATTTATGTATTTCTAAAATAAATAAATAAATAATATTTCGTATAAATAAATTACCAAGAATAAAAAAAAAAGAGAAGAAAATGATTAAACGCTGTTCATTTGGTGTAATGGTTGGAGATGAATTTATTTTAGTGCAAGATTTGGTGTAAAATGATGAAAATTTTGGTGCAGCTCTGAAGATGGCCTAAGTATCAATGTTTTGAATGCTTCTGGAATATTTTTTGACTAATGTCCATGGGCTTCATTCCTCATTTTTTTTAAAATATATTTTTTTCTCTATTCTTTACAATCACACATTATTCAATAAAATAATATTACACATAAACCCAAAATTTATCTTTATTTTTTAACCACACATTCTCCATTAATCTATTATTTCAAAATATATTCTACAGTAAAAAAGGGGCTCAAACATTTAACGATCGAGAATATATTATAAGAAACTTTAATTTTGTGAAGTCCTTTAACAACATGGTATTTATTCATTTATATAACTCGTTAATTATGAAGTGCTATCTTGATAATTGATTAGACATGTAGATGGTGTCATCTATTATAAATAATGACTTGTTGATTAGTGGATTACTTTGTCTCGGTAGAGATTAGTGAAATATATGCACCATACTTTTTTCATTACATTCAAATAATCGGATTAGATTTTGGTGAAAGTATATACGTAGTCATGTAAATATTGAAAATGACTCGTATATAAGGCGTGGTGTTGTAATGATGGAGTAAGTTCTTTGTACTTATGTTGAATCAACATTTGAACAAGATGTCAGATGTGTCTGATGCATTTGACCGATGAAAATTTTCAATGAAATGGGATTTTGAGAATATATGTTTACGTGTGACTTTGTTTTTGACATGACATAATTGGCCTTAGCGAGTTAATAGACCTTGCAAAGCTAAATTAGTCCCCAAATTTCCATCAAACCAATACATAGCATCATCGATAAAGCTTCAAGTACAGATATTTTTTGACAAAAAGTGATATAGAAGCTGACATGGCCAAACCTAAATAGGTTTTTTCTTGCTTTTCCATCTTTCAATACTGTCATGTCAAGTGTGTCTGTCAAAATTTTCTATCAAAAAACCTGTACCTATAGTATGATTGTAACATAATATATATCTAATGTAATAAACAGTAATTTTAGTACAAGAATCGTGGATGCATTATCTTCCTTGAAAATAAATGAAGCATTTAAAATTTGGTTGGAATGTACCTAATGTAGGGGTACTGGTTATCAACATAAATAACTCTTCGAGAATGCATATATGTACTTTTCTCAACAACCAATGTATAATAATAGTAAACTAACAATGCTTAAAATGTATTTATTAGTAAATAATTTTCATTCATGAAATTATAAATAATTAAATTACATTATATTTTGACAGTCATGTAAAAATTAGGGAAGAATTCACAAATCAGGTGTTAAGTTCCAATAATACAAAATTTAAGTTTCAAGTTTAAAAATTGTAAAAATCTGGTATTTAGCTAATTAATTAAAAATATTTATTATTTAAATACAATAAATTCATGATTATACAATTAATAGTCACATGTACATAATTATACGTCACAATTTATTTATTGGTCACATATTGTCAAATTAATAGATCACAAATTATTTCAAGATCACAAATCAAAAATTTTATAGGTCACAATTTATCTGTCGGTCACATATTTTCAAATTTTTAGGTCACAGATTATGTCGAGAGCACAAATCAAAAAAAATTATATGCCACAATTTATCTATCGATCACACATTTTCGAATTTGCTTGTCACAATTTATCTATCGGTCACATATTTTTAAATTTGCTGGTCACAAATTATTTTTAGCCACAAATTATTGAATTTTAATGTCACAATTTAATAGTTAGTCACGGTGAACCAAATAGTTGGTCACATACACCAAAACACCTCACCCCCATCTCGATCCACCACCAATACTTTATCACAAATTAACCAAATAATTGGTCACAAACACAATTCCACCACCACCGCCGCCACTAACACAACACCACCACCATTAGATCCAATACACTGCCAATAAAAATCATCACAACCACCACTGTCATCGTCGCTACCAGATATCATCGCCACAACCACAATCATTTTTGCAACACCACCATCACCACACTGCACCAACAACACCACCGTACATACCACCACAAACAAATTACACCATCCCTTCACAAGACTCACCACTATCTCATGTATCCTATCTAGATCCACTGCATCACTATCACCATCTCGACCGCACCATCAACACCACCACTGCCACCGTCAGAAACTTACAACCACCACCACAGAAACGAACCACCACCACCATTTTGCAACCCACCAACAACCGCACCACTAAACAACCACAACCGCCTCACCACTACAATCACCAGAAAACCACCACCACCATTTTGCAACCCACCAACAACCGCACCACTAAACAACCACAACCGCCTCACCACTACAACCACCAGAATGCTGCGAGCGGGGCGCTCACATCGTCGCCGTCTTCTATGAGAAGGAAAAATTTGTGTGGCGGCGCACACCGTCAACGCACCATCGACACTACCGTGTGAACCATCGGCCACCACAAATCGGAGAAAATTTCAAATCGCCGCTTGTAATCGAAGAAAATTTCATCATCGCTCACTGAGCACCGCTCATTGCCAGAAGAAGAAGACGACACTGTCACAAAATTTCAGATCTCCGCTCACTGAGCATCGCTTACTTCCAAAAAATTTTAGATCTCCGCGCGATATAGACGACTCACGACGGCACTCAATTCGTCGATGCCGCTTCCGTCGGTGAAGAAGAAGAGAGAGAGAGAGAGAGAGAGAGGTGAAGATGAGGTTGAGAGAGAGAGTGATTTAAGATTAATATAATTAATAATTCAATTAATACCTAATTTTTGATTAAATAAAGTTCACACTAGAATTTTGAATTTGAAAAGTTAAATGTTTGTAATTTCCTCTAAAAATTATTTTGAACATTGTAAATTTTGTAAGAAGAAAATAAATTATTCAAATATGTTTAGAGACAAATTGTTAGAGAAAAGTATATTTAGTTGTATTATAGAAATTACTTTTAAGCACAACCAAACATTCTTTAATCATCATTGTAATAAAATAATTGCGAATTGTCGCAGGAGGGTAAAGGGTTAGTAAGAAACTGCAGTATTTTTTATTTGTTTGTTTATGGAGACAAATTAGAACCGAAGAATAACAGCAAATATAAATAATAAAACATAAAATAGCATAAATAAATAAATTAAACTCCTTTCCTTTCATGTACCCGGAACCGGATCCAAATAGTCTATCTGGCCGAACACAAATCTTCCATACAAAATCGCAGAGCCTGATAATTTCTTTGACACTATTTATAATAAAAGTTCCCAAAAATGCCGGTTCTGACAAAAATATCATGCATAAATGTAAAAACCAGTAAATATTCAGCAACCCTAGTACGACGAGAAAAACAAAAAAAAAGAAGAAATAACCAGGACGGTGACACACACATGGACCGCCGAGATGGTGGTAGAGATGGAGGTTTCATTCAAGAAAACCAGTTTTGGTTAAAATGGCATTCCTTAATTTGCTGAGATCTCGTCCTTTGAGGGTCCTTCCAACGCCTTCTAACATTGAGAATGAAGTCATCTGAGTTCCGGCAAGTCTCCTGGCTAAATATTCATGCGGTGGAACCATTTCTTCGCCGTCTTCAGTCTCGAAGTCATCGAACAATCTTTTCCTAGTACCATCATCAGAATCACATTCACCATCCCATAATTCCTTGTTTGATGAATCCCTCTTTAAGATCTTGGACCAGTCGGGAATGTCCACCGGATCCGTTGACTGCCAGCCAGTTCTGCCAGTTACCCCTTGTTCATGGCTGTCACTGTTTGCTTTTGGGATCACTTTTGCTGGAGAAGATAAATCCCATGCAGACATAGACGATGATGACCTGGAAGAATATTTTTTGGATTTTTTCCCCTTTAACGTGAACTCATTGAGCGAAGGCCACACCTCTATTTCTTGAAAATCTTCATCTTCCAATGCTTTGCCTCTCCTATGCACATCTGCCATGGCTTGCAAAAACCCAAAAATGCCACAAAACCGCTCTCGCAGTACTCTATACAGATAAGATCGAAAGCACGGTTTAAATTTATAATGGAATCAATAAGAGGAAAAAAAAAAAGGCGTGTAAGAGATAATATCAGGAATCTACCTTGTCTTTGTTTCAAAACCCTCCAAAAAGAAACGAACTTTTCACAGTTATCTCGAATTAGCTCTCTGAATAGGAAATCAAACGAACAAAAATGGTAGCAGAATTTATGTGAAATTGCAGAAACTACCTTTCTGTGGCTTGAAAACTTCCAAATAAAGTCAGAGACATCAAGGGCCTAAAAAAACGAGAGGAAAAGACAAAAACTGCCACAAACATATCTATTGGCCATCTAAACAGGAACTGAAACAAAAAGTAAAACCAAATAATTGCCTTCATAAGAAGGTCTCATTTTATATACTCTTATCTGAGAATGTGGTTAGAACTTAAGAAACTGAAAGCTGAGATTTTAGTGTGTAAAAAGTCCAAAACACCCACACAAAGTTGTGAATGGAGATGGAGAAAAATGGCTAATTAGCACAATATGTCCTCACTTTTCAATTTTTTGTGTGCAAAAAGTCCGTGCCTTTCATTTTTTTACAATTTCACCCTCACTTTCACATTTCATTGCGAAAAGGTCCTTCCATCCACCCGCCGTCAAATGCTCCGTTAACTCAACAAAGGTTAATTAGCACAAAACGTCCATACCTTTTATTTTTTTACAATTTCACCCTCACTTTCACTGTTCTTTATAAAAAAAAGGTTCATTCCATCCACCTACTGTCAAATACTCTATTAGCTCAACAAAAAATGCAATTTTTCTTTTCAAAAATCAAGGATAATATAGTCTCACCCAATTTTCCACTGGCCTTCTTCCCACATTCAAAGTTAACTGTTCAAAATTAAAAGTAATATGAAAATAATTTATACAATTATTCCATTAAATAAATAAGAAATGCCGTAAAAAACGTTGTATTTTCACCTTGAGAAGAACAATGGCTGCTGTAATACCGAATTACACATAAAATTTGAAATGATAAATGAAGAGATTGAAATAAGAAGAACAATGACAAATGTGTTGTTAATAATCTATTAGATTTCAATGATGAATGACCCATTACATATTGATAGAGGATGAATTGGACATGTTCTTTTCTTTTTAGCATAAAATTGAATTTGTGATAACCATTCCTACCTATTAATATCTTTTACGTGTAACAATCCTATCTTTTAATATACTTTGCGAAAAACACCCCTACCTTTAAAATTAAGTCACATATCCACATATTCATAAAACGAAAGTTATAGACGTTTTGCATAAAAAAATTTAACGGTATGGGTTTTGTGCTAATTAGCCTTTTTTGTTGAGTTAACGAAGCATTTGACGGTGGGTGGATGGAATGATCTTTTTTACCATGAAAGGAGAAAGCGAGGGTGAAAAAAAAAAAAAAAAAAGTATAACCATTTTGCACAAACACGTTGAAATGCGTCAAATGCATTGAAAAAAGTATAACCATTTTGCACATTTTGTGCTGATTAGCCGAGAAAAAATTAAAAAATGAGAAGTTTGAAGGGTACACTAGGTCTGAAAGAACCCAAAAAAACAGAAGTGTCAAGATTTCAATATTTGCCCAGTAGAGTAAAAATTTAGGTATAAATCAGATTTCTTGAAGTAGGGCGGTGACGGGAATTAAATTCCTGAGAAGTCTCAGAAGTCTGGATTTTGATGGGGGAAAAGTGGAAGAATAGGATTGGTCAGTGGTTTCTGTCGCCTTATCCGAGTTATGAAGACAACTAAGCTTTAAATTATAGCGGAGAAAGGAAAAGGGCAGACTTTATTAAGATGCCTAGGAGAGGGTGCTAATGGAGTAAAGGTACTCGGTTGGCTGTTTGCACGTTGAGATTTGTGGTGGCTATAGTTTTTATTTTGTTTTAACTCTGACTCAGCTTCTATCTTCTACAATTTTATTTTACATTATTTTTAATATTATATCGTGCCGATATATGATCTGACAATTTTCTTTTTAAAAAAAAGTATTTTTCCACCCAATACTTTTTGAATTTACACACAATATAAGATAAAATGTAACTCATGAAATGTACACTTAGCATAATTCAAAACTTTTTCAAGAATTATTCTAGTGGTACATCACCACTTACATAAGGGTGTCTATAATGGACACCCGGCGCCATCCTATTGGTGGGGCGTCTGAGCCCCATAGACGTCCCACCAATAGGAGAACGTCGAGTGTCCATTATGGACATTCGGATGTAAGTGGTAATATACCACTAGCACCACCGACTTTTTCAATGCCCCCTCCCTCCTATGTTTGGGGATTATTGCCCATGTAGAGAGAACTTAGAGCCAGAATTCAGTTCTAATATCAGTTTCAAGAGTAATAATTAACGAACCTTTAAAAACTAAATAATAATAATTGAAAAAACGAGTAAGGCTCTTCATCATTTGTTGTGATCATCACCGAATTATGTGACAATGAACATGATGGCCAATTCTCATATAGAGAATATATCAAAACTTTATTGGACACCAATTAGCATTCTTGTGACACCTAAAGCGGAGATAAATAGCATCGTTGTTTTCTTACTCATAGTGGTTCACCTTTAATTTGAGAGGTATATCTATTTTTGTTGTAACACATTTTCTCTAAAACAAAGGAGATTATTAGGTTTTTTTTCCATACATCGATCTCTGTGCTATCGTGCACACAAGTATATGCTTTTATAGAAATCACAAAATGGTAACTAAGAGCTTATGGTAAAATATTAACTCGTAACCGACAAACTAAGTAATCTAGGGACGTCAACTTATAGAAACAATTTTGACACTAGTTATTCTCAAAATTGTTACTATCGGGTCGGTGGATTTAATAATAGATATATCCTTGCATTTTCTTTTCTAGTCTGGCCCCTCCAAGATAAAACACTGTACTGGTAGGGATATGTGGTGTGACATGCTGGTCCATAGTTTGGGTCTTGGGGATCATTGCTATGTTAGGTGGGAATATAGGGGGGTGGGTATGTGAACGTGGGAGGTCTTATCAATTCAAATAGAAGTGGCTTTAGATGAATTAATCAGGTTATAGTGCTATCTTTGTTAACAAATAGGTTCACATAAAGTCACATAATAATTTATATTAAACTATTTTAAATACGATCATCATTTTCATCAAATCATTTTCATCTACCTATGGACGTAAGAGTGGCTGTTCATGTCAACTTTTCATTTTCTTGCATGTAGTATTGCCCTAAAACCACATCCACCGCACAGGTGTCCACATGTCAAAACTTTTCATTAAGCCCTTATTTGGTACCACTATTTAAAAAAAAAATAAAATTTATTTTGAATCACTTTTTTCAATAAAATAATATTACACGTAAATCTAAAATTTTTCCTTATTTTTTAACCATATATTCTATAATAAAAACTATTCCAAATTGCATTTTCGACCAAAAAAAAAAAAAATGGAACTGAAACAAGCACTAAGTTTGGTATGTAATATTAAGAATAAATTTTTATTTATTTTTATTTTTTAATACTATAGTTAATCCTTCTATCCAAACATGCACTGTATTTTTTTTTGGCATTATTTGTTGTATTTATAGAGCTGGCTCGAGCATTGGACGAGTTAGACGATCACCTAATTTGTAAAATTTACATATTTTTGTCTGTCTTCATTTTAATAATAAGTATTTTTTGATAGAAAATTGAAAACAAAACCTAGCCCAAGACAGCGTTCTCTCTCTCTCTCTCTCTCTTCCCCCAACATTAAAAACTCGAAAATGCTTTGAGTCTTGGATATCAGTAAAATGTCAAAATATAAAATTAAATATTAATAAAAAGTTAAGTTGGCTTATAAATATATAATAAAATATGTAGAAAAATACAATTTTATTAGATAATAAGCACCGTTTGTGATTCTCGACAAATGTGCCTTGATGATCATATGTGTCGATAATTTCGTTCGAACTAACTTCCAACATGTATGATTTCATTGAAACTCACAAGACACCTAGAATTTGGACTTCTTAGAATAAAATATGTAACATGCCAAATTATTAAAATTAAATATTAACCAAATCTTTGTTGATCAACAAAATAACTTGAGTGTATAAATATCAGTATTTCCATTCGAATCACCAACTTATATTGATTTCATTAAGAATCGTCAACCGTTGTACTATCTATTAATATGCTTCACTTATTTATTAATTATTATCCTCAAAAGGGTCTCTAAATTGTTTGAGCCACTTCCATATGTATGATTATTTTCCCTTTTGTTGGGATACTTTTAATTTGTATGAAACAATTTCACGTCACTTTTTGATTAACTCATTTTCCCCCAAAAAATCTATTTTTAACGTTTGTCAAACATAGGCTTAATTGGACAAAAAATCAGAATATGTAATCATAAACTAGAAAATAAAACCACGACAAAATTTAAGACCAGCCATACCACGCTGTGCTTTATTGATTTTAAAATTGAACCATATGCAGAGCTATATTGAATCTGTGTTAAGTAACTAATACCGAACATGTACAAACCGTTTCTTGATTTCACTTTCGAGCAGCGTCGTAGAGCTCCAAGTAATCAAGTGCAGGTCGGTTCCACGACCAATCTTGCTCCATGACACGCTTACATAATGAATTGAACCATTCTCGTCCATCGTACCAAGCAGCGATTGCTCTAAAAAGCATGGAGTCAGTCATAATCAGTAATATGGAAAATGATTTATTTTTTAAAAATAAAATAAAATTGAAAAAGACGAGGAAGAAATAGACAACGTTAAAATCTCCTTAAAACCTATTTGTCAGTCTGTGACTGTGTGGTTTGCAGAGTTCTTCTTACAGCATTTTGCTTTTGCAAGTGGCGCAATTTTTATTTTTATTTTCATCTGTGTTTTATTTTTGTTTTACTTTTGGTTGGATAAGAGGTATTGCAGATATATACTGAAATTCTTATTGTAACTTCGAATGATATTTGAGGATTTATCGAATAACCGGAAGCCTTGAGGCGGTACTAAGAGCATGTGCCTCACACAACTAAGGCGTACACCTCCAAAAACTGCCTCACAATCTGAAAGTGTTATGCCCTAGGTCCAATCAACTTGGGACATAAACACTTTAAATATATATATATATATAATCAATGCATATTATATGGCAATATTTATTATTTAATTGAATTTATA
>CAIGRN010010487.1:0-12061 GCA_903798345.1 Fraxinus anomala | reverse complement strand
AACCATCTCTTTTGATTTCATCACATTTCGAATTTAATAGTAGCTATTAAATTACAAATTAGACCTTATTCCTTGTGGGAACGATACTCTTAACTCACATATTTTATTACTTCTACAACGACCTTATACACTTGCGGGTTTCACGTGAACAATAGCCTTTGCATTACATCATGTTATTAAGTTCACGCAACAATTGAAAGATACTCATTGGCAGGTACTAAAGCATATCATTTGATATTAAAAACACACGATCGACTATGGTCTCAGACTCTCTAGTAACTCCAATCACTCTCTTTATGGGCACAGTGATGCAAATTGGGTGGTGACAAGGATGACAAACGAAGTGTAGGAGCCTACTATATTTTTCATGGAGCAAATTTAATCAGTTGGAGCTGTAAACAACAACAAATTGTAGCAAGGAGTAGCACAGAATTGGAGTACAAATCTCTATCTAACACAGCAGCCGAGCTCCATTGATTAATTGCTAATTGTCCAACACTATGGTGCGACAATATTGGAGTCATCTATCTCTCCTCAAAAATGGTGTTCCATCCACGCACAAAACACATTGAGATATATTTTCATTATGTACGGGATCAAATCTTAGCAAAGAAATTAAGAGTGTCATTTCTTTCCACTTGGGATCAGCTTGCCGATTTGTTAACAAAACATCTCGCTTCCGCGCGCTTTCAAATGTTAAGAGACAACCTTCATATGCAAGATTTGCACCTTCGATTGAGAGGGCGTATTGGAGTAGATATATCTGAAACAGATATTGGTATATCCGCTGCAACAGAAAATGCAGATATTGGTACATCTAATGCTAATAACCCAGATATTTGTTCAACAAAAAAACAAAAGCAGATATTGGTGTTACAGAAAAGGAGTTTGAGGATATCTTGGGATGTATGTGATTCCTTGTAATTTGAATAACACCAATAAAATAGCAGTAAATTGTTAAAGTTGTAATATTTAAATCATAGGATGTAAACGTCACTTGATATGAAAAAGTGATAGAAACATTCAATACATATTATTTCTAAATCCTACAGTAAGTAACAACTTCATATAATAAATCATATTTCACATGCTCCACCGTATACAAATATTCAGTACAACATCATATTTCAAGTACATTGCACTAAGAATATATATCATATAATCACAAAAGAGCTATTAAAATATAGATACTATTGTTTTGCATTGTAGTTGAACCGTTAATTATCTCTTTCATTGTCTATCCTACCAATTACGACTTCCTTGTTTGATATTTCATACAAATCATCCACTCGAAGTCCAAAACAAACAAAAATATCCTACATTAATTTTAGAGTTAAATAAATCAGCACGTGGTCTACTGGGACTAAAAATACCAAACATGGGGTTCCAAACTAATACTAGGGATAGAGAGTCGATACACAGGATTCAACATGCCGAACACGTGGAGAAACTATAGGTTCCTAAGACTGATATAGAGGACTTCACAAGACATATAATATATCATTGCAAAGGTTATCAAGTACCTTTTATGGATCTCAATTCTAAGTTCCATAAAAAATGTTATGCGTGTTTCCATTCGAACTATGCCACCTAACCTAGAATTGGGTCGAACCCCCGACTACAAAATCATCCTAAAACTTATCGAAATGAAAAAAACTGACCCTATATTTATAGATTTTCTCCGAGGTTAGGGTGTAATTACTGGAAATTCCTCAATATACTCATTTAGTCTTCAAGATATAAAACTTTAATTTTTCACACCAAAGTTCTTAAAAACTCCTAAAGATCTCCAGAAAATTTCTGAAAGTTGCTTAAATTTTAAGAAAATTCTGAAAAGTTACATATGTAATCACATTGATAAGCCTTATTCATTTTTTTTGTGAGAAATCCATTTTTCCCATCATTGTAGTCAGAAAAATCCAAGCCTGGCACCTCATTGCTCATATCCAATTTCAGGGCCAAAAGTCACTTTCTCCCTTTACATTTTTTTTCCGTAGATTGTAGAGTTTCAAAAGCCATTGCCACATTGCCTATTATTAATATTCTTGGCAAGAAAGCACTCTAATTCTCCGAATTAAGATTTGGAAGAATTAATTTTAGACGATTGACAACAGTTTTGATAAAAAATTTATAAATCACATTGCCCAAACTAATGGATCGAAAATCATATGCATGTTCAACTAGATATTTCTCAGGGATGAATGCTAAACTACTAGAATTAACAGATGCCACATACTTACCCTCATTTAATATCTGCAGTGTTGCATGTGTCATCCGACGACCTAGAAAACCCCATTATTTTTAGTAGAAGAATATTGCTTTCTAGTACCAATGTAGGTGGAATTATGTAATTAACACATTAAAAGTAGAATTATCTGATTCATTTATTTGAGTCTCTCATTAAATGTCATTTAGTGTAGTGCAATTCGACTGATGTTGTAAAACTAGTGATGCTAAATAACATTGCTCTAGTAGAATGTTGCAAGAAATCTATCTGGTCCCGTAGCCTTTTTGGATCACATAAATGTAAGTGATTGCCTCTATAAAGGGTCTATCCCTTGAATTAGTGAGCGGTGGAAGAAAGTTCATGCACATCTCGACATCAAAATTCCTTGGAGATTCATGAAGTCAATGTAAGAATGCAAGTAGTCGATAGGGTATTTTTTTCTCTTGTACTCCTTGACAAAAATGTACTTGAACCAGTCAAAGAGTGGATATGTGTGGACCTTGGGAGTGAAAGAAAAGGTGTTGGTGAAGGTGATCGGTTCAGGACTATTTCAGTGTAAAGATTCAACAAGTTATTGAAGTTGTACATAGGTCATAGTGACTAACCCAAGGTCCATGACTTGAGGTCCCATTGTGGCCAACACCCACTCTTGAACTATAAATGTTGAACGATATTGCTTGACCATGTAGACTTAGAGTTGTACAATGGAAGGGTTTTGAGTAGGAGGATTAGCCATCTGCGTGATGGAAGAGTCCTGAGTAAAAAGATCCGCTCTGATTGGACATCTACGTTAGAAGTCGAGGAATAGCCTCCACCCACCATTAGAGCTTGCCGAATGACTCAGTGGTAATTAGAGGTGGTTGCTGAACTTGGGAAATGTCAATGGCTTGATGACCTTGAGCTAGTTAGATTTTAATGAAGACTCAAGGAAGATAGAATCCTAATCAACCGTATAATTCTATTGCTCATGTCTTGAGAATTAAATAATTTAGAAAGGACATCAGTTAATCTGTTCCTAAAAATAAGGATTTTGCCTTGAATAATTTACAACAAATCTAGTGCTAACACTATACTCAAAAACCATGAGAATGATTCTGCTGATGTGGTGTTCTAGCTGGTAAGTGACTCAGTTTATTCTCAGCTGATGTGGATAAGTTGGTTAGGTTAGTTAATTTAGTTAACACCCTCCCTCAAGCTGGGAGGTGCTAGAGTAACTCCAAGCTTGTCCTTCAAAGCTTGTCCTTCAAATAAAGAAATCTTGAATGATTTAGTTCCTTGGTTAACAGATCAGCAATCTGATCTGAAGTGGGAATATATTTGACTTCCCGTTCTTTGGCAATGACAGTATTTCTGATGAAATGTACATCTAGTTCTATGTGCTTTGTTCTGATGTGATATATAGGGTTCGTAGCCAATGCTCTAGCACTCATATTGTCACACCAAATGGTTGGCATTTCAGCCAAATGTAGCTCCAGTTCTTGAAAAAGCGATTGAACCCAAGCTATTTCAGAGGCAGTTGATGCGAGTGCTCTATACTCTGATTTACGTGCTACAACATGCTACTTCTTGGAGGACCAGCTTATCAGATTATCACCTAAATATACACAGTAGCCAGTTGTTGATTTTCTATTATTAGGGCAGGAAGCCCAATCTGCATCTGAGTATCCATTCAACGTAAGTCTGTCACTTCTTTGAATCCAAAGCCCGTGATTTATTGTCCCTTTGAGGTATCTGAACACCCTCTTTAGTGCTTGCCAATGTGATGATGTTGGAGTCTGTAAGAATAGACTCAATTTATTCACAGCAAAGGTGATATCTGGTCTGGTATACTGGAGATATTGCAGGCCTCCTACAGCACTTCTGTAAGCTGTAGGATTCTTCAGTGTTTCCCCTTCAATTTTGGATATTGATTTGCCAGCATGTATAGGTGTTATGTAAGGTTTTACNTGCAGGCCTCCTACAGCACTTCTGTAAGCTGTAGGATTCTTCAGTGTTTCCCCTTCAATTTTGGATATTGATTTGCCAGCATGTATAGGTGTTATGTAAGGTTTTACACTTTGCAGTTCAAATCTCTCAAGCAAGTCCGCAATATACTTGGTTTGAGTGAGGTGAATTCCAGAGTTATGCCATAATACCTCAATTCCAAGGAAGTAATGCAGCCTTCTCATGTCTTTCAATGCAAATTTTTTGTTCAAATTGTCTATGAATTCCTGCAGCAGACCTTTGTCATTACCTGTAATCACAATATCATCTACATAGATGAGTGCAAAAATTATTTGATTTTCATTTTTGAAGAAAAAGAGAGAGGTGTCTGCCATTGACTGCTTAAATTTCCAGCTCAAGAAAGTAGTTTTTTAGTTTCTCATTCCAGGCTTTAGGTGCTTGTTTCAATCCATAAAGTGCCTTGTTAAATTTGCAGACATGATTAGGCTTCAGTTCATCCACAAATCCCTCAGGCTGATCCATGAAAACTGTTTCTTCCAGCTCACCATTAAGGAAAGCATTGTTGATGTCTACCTGCCTGATTATCCAATCCTTGGTGACTGTCAAAGTGAGAATTATTCTAAGGGTTGATGGCTTGATAGCATGACTAAATGTTTCACAAAAATCAATACCAGATGTTTGATAAAATCCTTTTGCCACTAATCTGGCCTTGAATCTTTGCATCGAGCCATCTGCATTTTGTTTGAGTTTAAAGACCTATTTATTTCCCACAATGTTGAATGTTGGTGAATGAGGGACAAGTTCCCAAGTTTTAGCCTTTGTTAAAGCCTTGAATTCTTCCTGCATTGCCTCCTTCCAATCATTGTTCATCATGGCTTCAGCTACACTTTGAGGTTCTGAGGGAATTTCAGTTATCTTTCCAGGATAAACATTTGGTTTGAATATTCCAGCCTTTGCTCTAGTGATCATAGGATGCAGGTTTCCTGCTCTATTTTGAGGTACTTCTTCATCATTGCTATTATCTGGCTACAGAGGAGTTTCATTGATTTGAGACATGTTTGGTTCTACCACTGCAGGTTCTGTTCCATCATTCTCTTCAGAATCACCAAATTCATTACCATGTAGTTCATCATCATTTAAGTCAGAAGGCAAGTGATATTCAGCTCGAGAAGCTTCAGAATAAGTAGTATCAGCAATACCTGAGTTAAGTGTTGTTTTGTTTTGCTCAGAAGGAAAATGAAAATGAGAGTATGGTTTCTGTCACAGTTGGTTCTGAATGAGTTTTGGTGGAAGTTGAAAACTCGAATGGGAACTCAGACTTATTAAATATAACATACCTTGAAATGCACAACCTTCCAGTAGGACTTAGGCATTTGTAACCTTTATGTGACTAATTGTAACCCAGAAAAGTACACTTAGTGGAATGGAAGCTAAATTTATGGTTTTGATAGGGTCTAAGACAAGGGTAACAGGCACACCCAAACACTTTTAAGGTCTGATAGTCAGGTTCCTTGTTGTATAAAGTTTGATAAGGTGATTTTTGTTGAAGAGTAGGTGTTGGCAGTCTGTTTATAAGATATGTAGCAGTTTGAAATGCTTCCCACAAGTACTTTAAAGGCAATTTGGCTTGGGCTAAAATTGTTAAGCTTGTTTCTGTTACATGCTTATGTTTCCTTTCTACCTTGCTGTTTTGAGCTGAAATGTATGGACATGGATGCCAGAACTCTATTCCTTCTTGGTTTAAGAATTTAGAAAATGTCATATACTCACCATCCCAATCTGCCTGTAAATTTTTTATCCTACAGTTTAGTTTGTTTTCAACAAGTTTTTTGAATTGAATGAACACATTCAAGGCTTCAAATTTTTGTTTTAAGGGATAGATCCAAGTGAACCTGCTAAAATCATCAAGAAAAGATATGTAGTATTTGAACCCCGAGATGGAAAGGATGGGAGCCTGTCCCCATATATCAGTAAAGATCAATTCTAAAGGGGCATTAGCGTGTGATGCTGATAAGTGGAAAGGCAATAAGTGAGATTTTCCATGTTGGCAAGCATTGTAAAATGGTCTGATATCATTCTCTTTAACTTTTACATTACAAAATTTGAGCACTTGGTTCATCACTTGGCTAGATGGACGACCAAGTCTCTTGTACCATACATCACTTGTGGAATTTAAAGATTCATGACTAGAGACAACAGGAGATAGGCTGCAAAAGGATTCATTATTGAGAACAGACGCTTGAGTGAAATTCTTGATGGTTTGATGAGGGAGGTCCAGCTAATATAACCCTTCCTTAATCTTCCATTGCATTATCACCTCCTTCGTTGACTTGTCCTTGACAAAACAGCAATCAGGGTGAAATTCCTTGTAAACATCATTATCAGAAGTTAACTTAGAAATACTGATTAGGTTCTTTTTAATTTCAGGCACATGAAGGAGCTTGTTTAGAACCAGAATTTTGTCATTTAAAACTGGAATGTGTGTAGTGCCAAAGTAAGAGATGTGCAACTTACTTCCATCTCCTATAATGATTTTCTCCTTACCATCATATTCATTGGTAGTAATGAGGTTTCTCTTGTCTGAAGTGATGTGACTGCTAGCTCCAGTATTTGCATACCATGCTGGATCATTGACTAAGCTGGGACCTGCGATAAGAGCTGCATGTGGGTTGTTATAGTTGATCCTTTGATTTGGTAGAGTCCCAGTATACCTATCATCGTATCTGAAATTGCATATGTTGGCTTTGTGGCCAATTTTTCCACAGACTTGACAGATTGGTCTGTCACTGGAACCATACAGATTGCTTCCTCTATTTCTTCCCTTTCTCCCACCTCTAAAATTGCTGAAGTTGGTGAATCTACCACCAAAATTAGGTCTGTAGGATCTGGTACCATAATGATTTAAGTAAGATCTTTGGGAGAAGTTAGTTGAGGTTTGGTTAATAGTAATTTCAGCTATGTCATTTCTCAAAAAGTCAAGGTGTTCCAACCTGCTTTCATATGTCATAAGTGTTGATTGAAGTTCACTCCAGGATATATAGTCTATGCTGTTGGTTTGAACTACAATGGGAGTATAATCCTCGTCTAATCCAACAAAAATTTAAGTGACTAGGTCTGCATGAGGCACATTCTTTCCAACAATTTCAAGGTTATCAGCAAGTTGCTTAACCTTGTTTAAGTATTGATCGATGTTCATAGTTCCATTCATTGCCTTTTACAGTTCACTAATGAGGAAGGTGATTCTGGACCTGTTTTGTACTCCATAATTCTCTTCAATTGCTGTCCATAGCTCATTTGTGTTTGTTGCACCCTTAACTCTCATTGCAATGTCTGGGGTCATCGAAGAATAGCCCATAAATAACTGGTATGTTGACATCCACTGGCCAAACTCAGGATTCTTAACCATCTCAATGCTGGTTCCAGTTTCGCCTGTGACTTGGCTGCCAATGAACTCTATGGGACACACCTTTGTCCCTGAGATATACCCTTCAAGATTGTGTCCACGTATAATTGGTAAAATCATGTTTTTGCATAGTAGGAAGTTGTTTTTGTCCAACTTGACTGAAACAACTTGAGTGAGATTAACTCCAAATGGTGAGGTACTGTTATTTCCTATCAAAGGAGCGGATGTGCTACTAGAAACTGAGGCTGGTGCAAGGACTGGATAAGCATTTTGGGGGGTATTGATGTTGCTGGTGTTTGCCATAACCAGCTCTAATACCAAGTTAGATTTTAATGAAGACTCAAGGAAGAAAGAATTGTAATCAACCGTATAATTCTATTGTTCATGTCTTGAGAATTAAATAATACAATGAAGGAATGAAAAAAAGGAATAATCTAGAAAGGACAGCAGTTAGTTTGTTCCTACAAATATGGATCTTGTCTGAATAATTTACAACAAATCTAGTGCTAACACTACACTCAAAAATCGTGAGAATGATGCTGCTGATATGGTGCTCTAGATGGTAAGTGACTCAATTTATTCTCAGCTGATGTGGATAAGTTGGTTAGGTTAGGTTATTTAATTCAGTTAACAGAGGGTATAGTGGAACTTGATAATTTGTGGAACATTGGGATCTACATTAGGAGTAGTTGAGTTACCAGTTGAGTGTTACTTGGTGCTATTGAAATTGTATCTGATATATGTTGAACCAAGGAATGCACTTTGCAAGATTTATCCCCATTAGCGAAGCATAAAGTGACACGTGAGGAAGACAAAGAAGCAAAAGGCTCGCCTAAAGATTACGAACCATTTTTCGTATCCAGGCTGACTACAGACTGTCAATAAATAACACGTGGATAAGTGAATAAAGTGTGGTTCTTAATCAAACCAGTTACAAGATAGCCAGTAAGGAACCACAATCTTTCATTCTCTTAGAATGACCAAATTACCCCAAAACTTGAAGGAAAATCTATAAACATCCTCCTCATTTAAGGCATGCTATTCAAATATCTCCCTCTCAAATAGTTATTTTACTTCTTGCTCCTATCTAAGCATCCAAGCTAGTAAGTTTAGAAAGTAAAAATTGTAATTAGGTGAATAGGATTTGTTGATCCAATTTATGTCATCAACAATATGATATGAGAATAGTCGAGGATAAATTTGAATTGTGCTTTAGAATATCTTAAACAAAGACGATGAGGTATGAGTTCATCTCTCATTCGATGCTTGAGTTGGCTGAGGTGGAGGGAAAATATTTGCAAAGGCTATAAACTACACAATTTAAAGTGTTTGAACCCATTTATACTAGTTAATGGGGTTGTCCTAAGAGTTATCATAGGACCAGAAGTCCTAAAATAGAGAGGCGTTTCACTTAAATAGGAAATGTCTTTCCCTAGTAGAGTAACAAAGATTCCAAGTAAAGTTAACTAGGACCAGGAGAATGGGATGCCTAATTACCCCAGCATCATAGGCCAAGGTGATCAACCATTGTGTATGGAATCCTCTGTGCTAGAGGGCCCAAGGACTAGATATGCTTGAGCCTACACTGCCTTGACTAGGTAGTGGGTTTTGGTGGGCAAATACAAACAAATGAGGCATGTATCCTACAAAAGTTAGCATCTACTTGAGGAATATACATGTCATCCATTGGTCTGAACTTCCTTTCCCAACATGTACAAGTTTGAAATGATCATTACTAATTTGAACAATTAGTGCACATAGTTCACAACTACATTGGTAATCAGAGATGAAGGTAAATTTTTTAGCTTGTTGGGGCATTATGATGGTCAGTGGTGCTACAACCAACGCAACAAGTGCTTATGACAATTGTGAACACATTTGCAGTGGGTAGGATAGGAGAGACATTTAAAAATAACAATAAACTTTTGGCTCAACTTGTCCCACAACGAGCAAAGTACGGAATCACTCATGCAAGTCAACTAACCTCAAACTTACGATCGGCTCGCATGTTGGTTCGGAGTTGAGCTCAATGCTACGCATTTTCTATAACTTAAATATACCGCAAGTGTACGATGTCAAGTTTTGTAGTATAAATTCAAGTAAGGATATCGAAACCACAGGATTTAGATATAATTCTTACCAAGTACTATAATTATTTTAGCTTCTATATTATTTAGAAAACCCAATTTTAGAATCAATGTTTTTATACTAACCTAAAGATGGATATGGTGGAAAATTCAACTAAATTAATGCAAGTCATACGAGACATTTATCAAAGTGAGAAAGCTTGGGGAATGATTTCATCGCACTATCAACAATGTTTCTCAAATTATATAACTACTTCTATCAATTTTTCCTAAGTTTATAAGCAAGAATCCTAAATTAATTCTATTGAATTTCTTGAGTGTCGAATAGAACCTATTTCTATGTTCTAATTTCAATATCTCTATTTCGAATTAAAATTTAGAAATTATCAAGTTTGTGGTTCTTCAGTAGAACATGCTTAAAAAATTCTATATTTTCTCTCGAAACTTATAAAATCTAGGTTGTGTTATTCTTAGATAGCGCCTAAATTTCCCTCTTTCGATGATCAAGTCTATATTAAGCAATTCAAATTCTCTAGTTATCTAAGCCCGTACAATTTAGTCACTATTGTACATTTAATTGCTTATTTTGATGTTGTCTTTTTAGCTTAAGATTAACCTCACCATTTTTTCCCTTCTTGACCCTTGTAACAAATTTTTAGTTGATAACTCCCTAGCTTTTTAAACCAAATGGTATCAAGTTTCAAGATACCCCAACGAATTTACTAACTCGAGTAAAAAATGTACCGGCATGAGGCATAGAGTCAACAAGTGCGATGCTCGTTTTCTTTAAAAGAAGAAAAAAATACAAAATGCTAGATCCCTAACATGCGGCCTAGCTTATACTTGGGAGTTTAAAACACTCTGCATAACATTTTTTTCTCAACATGCATGGAGTCATCACAAGTCTAATTTATCTTTCACCGGCTCGAACAGCCCAAATTGTATTTTAGAAGGTTAAGGATGTAGTGAATAATAGGTTTTGGGATTGAGTATCTAAGTTCTTTATTTTCAGCCCATAGTATGAATCAATATATTCATGTACAATGCTACAATCAATTCATGTTCATATTTAATTCCCATTTCACGTGAATAAGCAAAAATTTCAACTAAAACACATAAGTTCATTACAACTCATAAACCAACACATGTTCTCAATTATATACATCATGGTTGGCAAGATTTACTCACACAAGCACGCAACAATTACTAAATCACACGAAGTAAAAAATAAAAAATCACACACACAATTTAGTTTTTTATTTTTTTGACAACAAAAAGAAAAAAGAAAAAAAATCCCAAAATCTAAAATCTTGAAATTTAGGGCTAAAATTCACATCCCAAAAAATTGAGAAATCTAAAGTATGAATTTTAACCCTAAAATTTTTTATTCTTAAATGTTTAACATAGAGTTAGCTCTGATACCACTAGTTGAAACTTTATGAAACTTTAAACTTTATAAAACTGGAAAACCTAATTACTTAATTGCCAAAATCTTTCATGTCAAATTATCAAAAAATTAATAATGGGAAACATACCTTAATTCTTTGGGAACAATTCTCTAATAATGGACCTTAATTCCGAATCTTGAATTTTGATTTTAGCTTCTTACTCCATAATTTTGATTGTCTTGTTTTTCAATTTAATTGCTCCAATCATTTTTCTTGATTTTTGTTTTTGTTATATCCTTGTTCTTAATTGTGGGTTTTGAATCTTCCTCTTCAATATGCTTTCTCTTGAATTATTGTGTTGATAAGATGACACAAAGAATGAGAAGTTGTATATGAATTGGGGACCATAATCCTATTTATAGTTTCCATATGTATTTGGTCAATCGTCTAATACTATCCTAATGAACTGATTTCTACATATATAATCCGACTCACACTTTATTTAGATGTCCTAAGTTCAATAATTTAAATATTTATTAGATCACTTTAATTAGGCTCAACTTTAAACTAGTCTTACACATAATTAATTACATATGTAGGCTCACATAAAAAATTAATAAATCCAACATCCAACTGCTCGTGTTGATGTTATTCATTTTTGTAATATAGCAAAAACGTTTACGAAAACGTGCGCAGGCCTATAGAGATTGTTTTTCATTTTTCTAATATAGCAAAAACATGTGCAGACCTACTACGAATGTCGAAAGTTCATTGTCTACCTATCTTCCTAGTAATACTAGTAGTAGACACAATTAAATCCTTGCAGAATTAACTAGGTAATTTTCATACCACATTTTTAGTGCTTTAAGCTGATAAAAGATAAATAGTTTTGATCTTCTCACATTGTGACAAACAAATGAAAAACAGTATTCAATATTATTATTGATGGCATGAGGTCTACTAAAGCCTTCTGTGTCAACTTCAGCTTCGAAGGTTGCATTTAATATAGGTG
>CAIGRN010010473.1:0-11390 GCA_903798345.1 Fraxinus anomala | reverse complement strand
CATTGAAAGCAAATGTTTTGTCAAAAGGTAAAAAAGCTTGTATTATGAGACACGAGAATGCATTCTCGGATATCTGTCACAAACAATTTAATCTGTAGCCTCCTCTACCTTGTTGTTGATAACAGCAACACCAGCACAGGTCATACTGTTTTCAACACTAATATCTTTGAGGACTACTATTAGTAAGTGAGGAATAAATATAAAATTCTATTAAAAGTTTCTTCCAAAGTACAAGAAATAAATCACATACACACTCAGAAGTGTTGCATAAATTTCACGAATGTTGAACTTGATTGAAGAGAAGAAAACTTCATCCATCAAGGAAACGTTGCCATTTAGTAAAGGAGAAGGATGGAATTTTTTCGCCTCATATATATCCAACACAGATAAAATTAAGATTCTCAGAAAGAACAAAACTATCAAAATAATTTAACACTGCCCCTTCTAGACATAATTAATAAAAGCCAAGGCCTAAAGGGAAATGCATACCTTTATTACGTCATCGGAAATAACACCTGAAAATTGGCTAGAATCATCCGTTCCACCAGCACCAAGCATCCCACGGGACAACCAGTTTAACCATCCACGAGACTTGCTGGGAAGACGACTATCTTCCAGAGATTTTTCAAAAATTACAGAAGAATAAAGAGGTATGATTGGTTGAGTGTAAAAATGGAGAAAGAGCGAAGTGACGGGTAGATTTGTGGGGGAAATGGAGAAAGCGTGTGTGGGAGGGCAAAAAAAAATTTGAATTACAATGATGGGAAAAGGTGACACGTGGCACCAAGTGATAGTCACTTTTATATTGTAGTGAGACAAAACGTGATTTCCAAAAGGGTAATTATATTATCTACGAATTTTGTTAGGTGCACCAAAATTTTAAGTATTTTTCTTATTTACATGAATAATTAAGTAAAATTACATAAATAAGGTTTTAATATATTTCTTGTGAAAATATAATTTATTGTTCTATCACAAATATGAATCTATTTTTTTCCCTCAGTAGCAGATGGTGCACAGCTTTTCCGAAATGTACACATCACCGCTAAGTAAATATTCCTGTAAGTAAATATACACATCACGGCTTTTACGAAATATACCCATAAGTAAATATATTAATTAGTAGAATGGCAAGTAATTTAATTTCTTTTTTTTCTAACTGTGTTTGTGTTTTTTTTTCTTAAATAATGATTTCGGAGTTGTAATTTCTATGTAAGGCAGTTCGACTTTGATGATATTTTATAGTTGGTAGGAGAAATAAATTAATTTGGATAGAAGTGATTAAGTGGATTTTGTGTGGGATAGATTTTTTAGGAATAGAAATGGTAGGAAGATACTTTAATGAACTAGATAGTTGAAAGAGGAATTTATAATTTACTAAAACAGGAGTTTACAAAATGGGCTTATTATAATGAAATGGTTGGCATTTTTTTTTTTTTTTTGGCTTTCTCTACTATTGCATTTGAATCCACTACCACCTATTTACAGGCATACAAAGACTCTATTTTCAATTCTAGATTTTTTTTTTTTTCATTTTGCTTGCTTCCCAAGAATCTCTAATGATTTTTATAATCCCTAAACTTTTCTTGTTTCCCAAGTTAGTCTAGAGAATTCTAAAAATATGCAACAATGCTAATATTCCTCTTTGGTGCATATTTTAGTAACTCCAACAATTTCTCTTATTAACTCGAGTTTTGCTCGTGGTGACGCTTTTGTAAATATATCTGCTAATTATTCTTCAGTCTTGCAATGTTTGAGCTTTATCTCTTTGCTTGCTTCAGCCTCTCTGATAAAGTGATACTTGATAATATTGTGTTTAGTTCTGCTATGAAATACGGGATTCTTGGCCATTGCTATTGCAGACTTGCTGTCGCGATAAATCTTTGTAACTTCATCTTGTGGCTCTCCCATGTCTTCAAGTATGCGATTTAGCCATATAGCTTGACTCGTTGCCATTGCTACTACAATACTCTGCTTCAACTGATTATTGATCAACTGTTGCTTGTTTCTTTGATGCCCAAGAATATATTCATGAACCAAGTGTGAATGCATAGCGTGATGTGCTTTTTATATCATCCACTGATCCTACCCAATCACTATTGGTATATCCATGTAGTCTTGAGTCAGGCGTAGATCAATACCATATTTCATAGTCTTTTGTTCCTTCCAGGTATCTAAGTATTTGCTTTGCAGCTCCATAGTGAACTTGACTTGGATTCTGCATGAATCTTGAAAGTAGGCTGGTTGCATATATTATGTATGGCCTTGTAGCTGTAAGACAGATCAAACTTCCAATTAGGCTTCGAAATTGTAAATTGTCTTCTTTGGAGTACCGTCTTCTTTTTTTTGAGTGATTTATTGCTATCTAGAGGTGTTTCTATAGTCTTCCATCATTTCATCTTGAACTTCTTTATAAGATTAGTAGTATACTTCTTCTAAGCAGTAAAAATCTCAGCTTCAGATTGAGTTATTTCAATTCCAAGAAAGTAGTGCATCAATCCCAAATCTATCATCTCGAATGTTTTCATCTTGTTTTCCTTGAATTTCTCGAACCATCCTTTCATCGTTCCATGTATAGATGATATCATCATCATATAGAGATTATAAGTGTACTGTTTGTAATTGATTTTTGATGTATAGAGTTGGTTCATTTTTGGTCCTAAAGAATCCTTGCTCCATGAAATAATTGTTTATTCTGTTATACCACGCTCGTAGAGCTTGCTTTAATTCATATAGCACCTTATTTAGTTTAAGAACTATATCTTCTTTACCTTGTACCACGTACCCTTGAGGTTGCTCTAAATAAATTTCATCTTTAAGATAGCCATTGAGAAATGCTAATTTGATGTCTAGCTGGTAAATCTTCCACTTCTTCTGTGCGGCTAATGCAACTAATAGTGTCAAGACGTGCAACTGAAGCAAATCTATCAGTGTAGTCAATGCCAAACTGCTATGAGTATCCTTTGGCGAATAGTCTTGGTTTATGTTTTTGGATTGAGCCATCAGCATTAAACTTTGTCTTGTGGACTCACTTAACTCCTATGACTTCTTTATCTTGAGGAAGATTTACAAGCTCCCAAGTGTTTTTTTTGTTAACCATTTTTATTTCTTCGTTCATAGTTTTTCTCTATTCTGGTTGTTTTGAAGCCGCTTCATAGTTTTCAGGTTCAATGATCATCATGTTGCAACTTTGGTATATTTCTGATAATCTTCGTGTTTTTCTTGGCGTCGATTCTGGTGAGTCAACTGGTTCTTTTATCGTTGCTTTCTGTGGGGACTCTGGTTGATTGTTCTCCTCAACGCCACCCTCTTGTTTTTGTGATTGTGTTAGGATGTTGATAGCTTTTCTTTCTACTTGAACAATCTACTAGTTATAGGAAGCATTTTTATCAAACTTAACGTCCTGACTTATAATTATCTTCTTTGTTCTCAGATTATAGACTCGATAGCTTTTAGATTGAAAGTTATAACTTAGGAAGATTTGTTTTCCCTTCTTCTCATCTAGCTTACCTCTTTTCTCTTGTAGAATATGTGTGTAGCAGATGCAGCTGAAAACTCTAAGATGTTTTGCTAATGGTTTTCGTCTGCTCCATGCTTCAACTGGTGTTTTGTCTTGCACCGCTTTAGTCGGGCATTGATTTAATAAGTAAACTGCAATCCTTACGGCTTTTGCTCAAAAGTTTTTTGGAAGACCTCTCTCCATTATCATAGCTCTAGCTGTCTCCATTACAATAATGTTCTTTCTTTCTGACACGTCATTTTGTTCAGATGCGTATCCAATGGTGAGTTGATGTCCCATTCCTTCATCTTCACAAAACTTGTTGAATTTTTGTTCAGGTGCGTATCCAACGGTAAGTTGATGCTCCATTACTTCATCTTCACAAAACTTGTTGAATTCATTTGAGGTATATTTTTTACCTCTACCGCTTCTAATTGTCTTGATATTGCGATCACTTTGCTTTTCGACATAGCTTTTGAACTTTTTGAAAATCTTAAAAACTTGGGATTTCTCGCACTAAAAGTATACTCATGTCATTCTAGTGTAATCATCTATAAAGAGAATGAAGTACTTGTTTTACTTATGTGATGGAGTACGCATTGGACTGCATACATCTGTATGTATCAACTCCAACAGCTCTTTGGCTCTCTAGAATTTTTCGAACGGAAATGGTTGACGATGTTGTTTCCCAAGTAAACATCCTTCGCAAACTGCATCAATCTCCTTTATCACTAGTAGATCTCCCATCATGCTCTTTTGCTGAAGAATCGTCAACCCGTAGAAGTGAAAGTATCCAAATCTTATATGCCACAACTATGATCCATCCACTTGCACCATCATTGCCACATTGTTTGCATATTTTCATTGGATTGGGAAGCATCTGTTCTCCTACTTCTTAACTTTTGCAATTACAAGGGATTTATCATTCTTATCATAGATCATTCAAAAACTCCTTTAAAATGTAAATTGTATCCTTTTTCCATCATCTGACCTATACTTAATAGATTTTGATTTATTGCAGTGACCAAGAGAACTTCATTGATGTATCCCTTTCCCTTTTTTGTATCAACAGCAATAGTACATTTGCTTGTTGCCACTATAAAATTTCCATTGCCAATTTTTATTTTTGTCTTTATTTTATCAAGACTGCAACTGCAGTCACTGTCTAGATAACACGTATCTAATTTCTCTTTAGATTCATCCTTGCTAGAGGAATAAAGTAAACTTTCTTCTATATCATTTTCTTTAGAGAAATTAGCTTGATAGTTTTGTTTAAAACGACAAATTTTTTCTTCATGTCCATTTACAGCTATGGCACTGTGATTTTCCTTTAAATCAACAATCCTTTCCCAAATGGCTTTTTCTTTTACAAACACTACATGGAGGATACTTGCCGCTATTATCAATTTCTTTTTCTTGAGTTTCTTTATTCTTAGAATTTTCTTTAAATTTTCTCTCACCTTCTTTATATTTCTGAAACCGCATGTTAACTTTAAATTGAAAAGCGTTTTCTATGTCCATTTCATAATGTCTTTCTAATCTTTTTTTCATGAGCTTCTAGTGAACTCATTAATTCTGCAGCTGTTAATTTATCTATATCTTTAGACTCCTCAATAGCTGCAATAATTGAATCATATTTTTCTGTGTAAGTAATTAAAAAATTTTCAGCAACTTTCTTTTCAAGAACATCATCTCCATAAGATTTTAGTTGATTTACTATTTCATTATTTATGAATAATAATCTTTCGCAGTTTCAGAACCTTTCATTTTTAGATTTCAAAATTCTTTCCTAACATTTGAACACGACAAGTACATACCTTCTCACTGCTCTAGAACTCCACATTTGGTTTATCACAAGCTTCTTTTGTTGTTTTAGCTCCATGATTCTCGAACAAAGACGACAATTTATGTACAGCTCCTTATTTTGCTTCTTTTAATGTTTGAAGATGACAAGTACGTACTATGGCTGACGCTTTCCAATATCAATCGAACAAAATTCCGATACCACTGATAATATTTTATAGTTGGTAAGAGAAATAAATTAATTTAAATAGAAGTGATTATGTGGATTTTATGTGGGATAGATTTTTTTGGGATAGAAATGGTAGGAAGGTACTTTAATGAACTAGATAGTTGAAGGAGGAATTTATAATTTACTAAAGTATGAGTTTGCAAAATAGGCTTATTACAATGAAATGGGCGGAATTTTTTCTTTTTTTTTTTGGGCTTTCTCTACAATTCCATTTGAGTCCACTACCACCTATTTATAGGCATACAAAGATGATAGAATAAATTCTAGAATTTTCTGATTTTTTTCATTATTTTATATTTTTATTTTGCTTGCCTCCCAAGAATCTTTAGTGAATTCTAGATAATTCTTATGACTTTTAAACTTTTCTTGTTTTCTAAGTTAGTCTAGGGAATTCTAGAAATATGCAACAATGCTAATAGACTTCAGACAACCTAGTTCCTATACGTCTGGATATTGAAATCGATGGCCAGAGATGTAGAGTTGCATTCACGTGGAACCATTCTGGTAACTACGCATGCTATATATACTTTCTTGAACCGTATATTGTGCATTTTTATTAATTTTTTTTTTTTTTTTGGTTCCATATGTCAACTGTGAAGAGATATGTAGCAGTGACAAAGATTCAACACTGCGAGAAATAGCTATGATCATCAAATTGGTTTGGTGTACTTTTGTGAGGTCTGATGGATATTCAATATTTGTTGGGATTTAATTTAATGTGGCGTACAGATAAATCGGAAAAAATAAATAGAAGTCAAATGTGTGGTTTGACTCCCGAGATGGTGTAAATAAGGAAGAGTTCAATATAATGACCATCTATTGATTCTTTTAATACACTTATAACATATTTGTTGCAATTAATGAACATGTCGCTTTTTGTTGTAAAATAAGTTGCTGAATTTATTTGCTTCTCATGCGAAATAATGATAAAAATTTATGTTAGTAAAATTTGAGATTCTGCAATCTGAAGAGCTAATATTGTATGATACGGAGCTACAAATTTTACTGTTGATAGTAATTTGTTCTTCGCTAAATTAAAGAAGAACCTACAAAGATTCTAAAATGTGTGCCATGATTGGTACCATGTCGATATTAGTACAATTGAACCACGTGCAATATTGAATTAAAAGTTCAATGAATGAATATTTTTATTTATTTGGCATGACCTGTTATATCATTCAGGATATATAAGAATGCGGAAGTTTATGATAGTTCGTGTGTACATATATTAAAGAACTAGAAGAATCTTCAATGTATTGAATGTGTTACTTGTTCTCACAAAAAAATTGGATATTAGATGAGCACTAGTTAAAGCTGGGATTGAATACTCCACATTTCTAGAATAAATTCAAGGGTGAACTTTGTGGATCCACCCATCCTTGGTTTAAACTTTCTAGAAATATTAATAGATGGATCCATTGGATGGTTACATGTGTGTTTATTGTACACCCATAACCTGGTGTTTACTATATTATTTCCTCAAATATTCGAACGCGGGCTCAAGTTTTTGGACATGAGGTCTGAACACCTAGAGATGTAATTCAATTGTACTTGTGCGTAAATAAAAAGATAATGACTCAAATACTTACATAAATAAATAATTATCTTGCTGCGGATGCAATCATAAATTGAAATCTTATTGATCTAGCAATGCATGAAACTTGATATGCGTCTAATAATTATGGTTAAAAATGTTATAGTTATGGATCCAAAACCTATAAGACATTTACAATCAACATACTATGATTATACTCTCGTATTACTACTTGTATAAGAGAATCTTGAAGTAAACTATAAGATATTTTTTAATGTAATTGCATCTAGGCATGGACATCTGGTGGATCAATTTGGGTATTTCAACATTCAGAACTACCCATTATACTTCAAGTATTTAGTAAATGGAATTATTCGGGTCTATGGAACCCAACCGAACTATTGGTCATGATTCAAGTTTGATTCTATCCATAACATTTTCAAAAAAAAAAAATTGTGATATGGAAATACTAGTCATCTTCCCAATAACTAAGAAAAATAAAAGAAAATAATACACCATGAAATGCATATTTCAACATTTTATTAATCCACTACAAAGTAATATCCAATATATAATACAATAGCATTCAATTTCGTCTCTAACTCTACATGTGATGCCTCAAAAAGCATTTGTAAGACGTGAGAGTGCATAAAGGGCAGTCAGCAGTGGCTACGAACGAGAGTGATATGATTCAATTTTTTAAATGAACAAGTCAGATTCATTCGAGTACTTAGTACTTTGGTCTTGCGAACTTACTACTTATTGGCTAAGTTATTGGGTCAGGGTGAATAAATTGTAAAAAAAAATTAGAAAAAATTACGCATCAAGAACCTAAAGGACCCAATATGTTCTCAATTCTGATTCTTTTTTTTAATCGGACTGAAATCTTAGGTTCAAATTCGGGAGGTTGGGTTCCTTTTAAAATGTTCACCCCTAATTGCATAATATCATTGTGCTGAAAACAATCAACTAGGGAGGAATGGATAAATATCTTGTATGAAGATAGTAGCATTGAAGACGTTGACACGCAAGACATGGATGATTCCATACAAAAATTTTCATCAATTGAAATAAGGAAAGTAGTTGCACTCTTTTTTTTGTCCTTGAATTTATTCCATTGAATTTTCTAGACAATTTTTTAATGAAGCATCGTTTGATTACTCTAAACTTTTTTTAATTAATTGTACTTTTTTCCTTTGTTTTCCCACTGAGTTTGTGTCAACAAGATTTTTAAGTAGACAATTATTGTTGAAATCATCGTTTAAGGAGGAGTGTTGTTAAATAATAATAAATTGCGATGAATGATTAGTTGGTGTTATCTAAAAGGGTGTATTCTATTCAACTTGCAATTACTATTGAAGCCCCATATCTAGATGTCATTGTTACAATAAATTACAGAAGAATTTTAACTCACTATTCCCTGCCATTCTTGTTAACCCTTGTTTTATAAGACAATAATATATATGGCAAAACAATTCATTCATTCATTCTTCATTATTTCCTTTTGTTAGATCTCACCATTTAGAAAACCAATACCCATAGACAGAAAATAAGACTATGTTTGGTTTGTGTTTCATTTTTTCAATTTTGAGTTTTTAATTCATTTTTAGTTTTTTTTTTTATCTTGAATGACTATTTTAAGATTGCGGAAAATGCGTTTGATTTGTCATTTCAAAAATTTATCTCTCAAAATAAAAAACTAAAAAAATATGTTTCTTTTGAAATTGTTAGAAAAATAAAATTATGACATTTTATTCATTGAACTTGATTATTCGATAAAATTGATTAATTTATGCTAATATTGTATCAAATAATATATACATTTTAAGTTGATGAATTCTAAAAAAAAAAAGCTGCTACAAAGTTGAAATACAGAAATAATTTATTGACTTGATAAACATGAGGAAATAAACCTTATTAGATACATCATCCATGTTGTTTAAGATGTTCAGAAACATCATATTTTAATTATAAGGATCCAGACTAATGGCTTCACTATTGCCTGATTGATTCGATTATTTTCCTTGTTTGCATGCAAGCTTTTCTTTCAAGTATAGCACCTTAAATTCAATGTCCTCGATCATCATATAAATTGTAAATGATCACTGCATCATACATGCCTCAAGTTTTTCAATTTTACTGATCTTAGAATCCTTAAGTGGACATTCCTTAGGTGTTGTACTTGTTGGAAATTAGTTTAGAAAATTGAAATTTTGGTTAAATGTCAAAACCAAAAACTTGGAAAAATGACTTTTGTGTCAATTTCGTCCAAATATTCGGACTTGATCTGATAATCAAACTACAAATGTAAATAGACCAGGTTATTCTACTCATTGAATAGATCATCATGGTGTATTTGGAATCTCAAAACCAATTCAAGATGGATGAGAAATTGCGGTCCAAAATTGGGAAGAAAATAGAGGAAACTGTCAGGATTTTGCCTAAGTATGTCACTCGCCTGATGCTGGACTGTCGCTCCAGCGAAAGGCTAGCAACGAAGTCATTGTTTTTATCTCTCGAGCGAAGCGATGGTGACAGGCTAGCGACAATTAATGGTACGACATTTGGAAAGAGTTGTTGAGTTTGGGGTGCGGCACTTCATTCACAACCTCTCATCCTCTATATATAGGACCCATTGGACGTTCATTAGGATCATATACAATATTTGCATTGAGCATTGCATAAAAACTCTTGCAAATCACTTTCAAATTCATTCAAAACAATTTTCTTCTTTGTAGAGAAATTCCGTTGAAAGTTCGTCGTAACTTATGGTTTGAAGTGTTTCTCAAGTTGAATCTGTTGTATCTTGGGGACAAGTGTTATGAATCGTGAGCACCATTGTGGGGTAATTTTGTCTTAAGAAAAGAGTGATAATCACTTGCCTCGAATTGTTCTTCTTCTTCTTCCCTTCTTGGATTTTATTTTTTTGGTTTTCATTTGTAGTTTACATACTACATTTCTAACCCATATTTATAGTGTTTAATCACGTTCTTGTGGATTAAACTTTTCTTTTTGTTTGTTCGATATACAATAACCCTTTCACCTACACTTATATTTAATCCGCGTCCCCAACAATCTTAAGACAAAATCTTGTGTCAGTTGTTGTTGTTAATCTTTTCTCTTCATCTTTTGAAATACACATTTGTGTGATATTCCCTTTCTTTTATTTATTTGCGTTAAACTTCTGTTTGTGTAACATAAATGGCCACCATTGAAGCTACTTCGAGTCAAAATGGTTCAAACAATGTGGTTCCGCCATTGGTTATACCACGTCAAAATACTGCAATCTCGCATGGGGAAGAATTTGAAAAAGTTTGGACATGTGGACTTTAAGAGATGGCAATAAAAGATATTGTTCTATCTTCCACTCTAAATTTGGCAAAGTTTCTAAAGGAGACTGCACCAACAATACAAGAAGGAGGCAATAATCGTGAATCAATTATTGCTTTGGATACATGGAAGCACTCGGACTTTCTGTGGAAGAATTATATTCTAAACGGATTGGACAACACACTATATGGAGTGTATAGTTCGAAGAACTCGGCCAAGGAATTATGGGACACTTTGGAGAAGAAATACAAGACTGAGGATGCTGGAACAAAGAAGTTCATAGTAGGCAAATTTCTGGACTACAAGATAGTGGATTCCAAAACGGTAATTAGTCAAGTACAAGAACTTCAAGTACTGTTATATGATATTAGCAAAGTCAACGAGTTAAGCCGAGTCGAGCTGAGCCATGATCCGAAACTCGAAGCTCAGGCTTGACTCGAGCAAAAAAATGTTCGAGCTTTTTTGGCCCGAGTCGAGTCAGGAAAAGCTCAACCAAAAAATTGAGGCACGACCCGAGTTTTCGGCACGAGCCATAGCGGGCCGAGCCAACTCGTTTTTTCTTTCTTTCTTTTCTTTTCTTTCGTAGCTACATGCATGTTGCAAGCAGCTATTTTAGTTGTCTGCAACGTGTAAGCTTGTTTGAATTTTTTTTATTTTTTTCTTCCAACAGACTACAATTGCTGTTTTCAATTTTTTTAAACGGGCTCCACACGGGCCGGCTCAGGCTTGAGCCTTTGCCCCAAAATGGGGTTCGGCCCGAGCCTAGGATCAGTGGTTCCTATCCTTGAGCTGGCTCGACTCGGGATTTTTCGAGTCGAGTCGATCCACAGACGGCCCGAACCGACAAACCATTTTTCCATCCCTATATGATATCTATGTCAAGAAGATGGAATTAAGCGAATCTTTCCAAATTATTGCCATCATCGAAAAGTTTCCTCATATGTGGAAAGATTTCAAAAACTACCTAAAACATAAACACAAGGAAATGAACTTGG
>CAIGRN010010452.1:0-11937 GCA_903798345.1 Fraxinus anomala | reverse complement strand
TTTTTTTTTTTTTTTTTTTTCGAGTTTCATGTTTCGACTAAGTATTTGTAGTATTTACTCTCGTATTACAAAAAAAACAAACACCTTTATGTTAATTATCTTATCTACAATTATATATTTAATTCATAAATTAATAATAATTTTTCTTTCACACAAAATAACTTAAACCACACTCCAGTCACAACCATATTGTGGAAAAACTAAAGTTTAAGTAAGTCAATTATTCTGAAAAATTCTCTTTTTTCTATCAAAATCCAGTCTGGATCCAATTTCCCCTTGACGGGCCTCCGCCGAGACTTCCGGAGCCATTTTCCACCCACCGCAATCAAACCATAAAATTAAATCAAAATACAAATTATATAATTAATTCCGTGGAATCAGCTTTTCCCCGTGAATTCTGTTGACCATTGGGAATTATCGTACACCCTAACGGTACGACCCCACCTCTCCGTTACGGACTAACGGAGGTAAAGTTCTTAAAATGTACTTTTGTAAACGACACAACACAAGTAATCGAAGACATACATGTAGTAGCCTAGTTAGAAAAAAGATGTTATGGTTAGTTGAAATTTAAAAAAGTTTCAATGACTCATATTATACGAGATGTTCTACACAACACAAGATCAAATGACATGTTATTAAGTCGTCTTTCTGTAAAATACTCGTTTGATCGAGGGCTCCCAAACATATATTGAACAATTACGAGGCGTAGATCACATGTCGCATATAAGTCACTGTCTTGCATGACGAAGAATATTATAAACTCATGACATTTGTGAAAAAGTGGATTTGACCTGAGCAAGTCTAATGTTAATCTTAAGATTTCTTACTAAATTTCATAGTTTTACTATGTGTTCTAAATAGCATACTTTAACAGCGTCAATGTGCGAGACGTGGCAAAAACGTCACGCCTAAGACTTATGCGCTAATTTAGCGGTCAACAGAAGTATAGATCGCTTTAAGGCATGCCTAGGCTTGCATGAGAATGCTTTGGCGTGCATTATTATCACATCTTTTAATTTTTTAATTTTTAATTTTTAATTATTTATTTTTATTAATTTTTTTTTTATTTTTTATTTTATTTTAAACACTAGTTTTCAACTTTTAGGTCAATTCAATTGAAAGACTCAAAAATTAATAATTATAAAGTTTTAACTTGTAAGGCCAATAAATTCAATGGCCCGAAAAGTTACTCACTTATTAGTCCACTAATTTATAAAGGCCATCTCCAATTATTTTATTGTAAACTTTCAATGTGAGATATGAATCACTTTGATTTGACTGTAATATATTGTATTTTTTGTTTAGCTGTAATGTATTATACCTTTGGTTTGATTTGGTTTGGTTTGGTTATAATGTATTGTACATTTGTACTATTGTATAAATAGTTATTTATATTTTATGAAATTAATTATTTATTTTCTACTTTTTACTAATTAATAAAAATTAAAAAAATTTCAAATATTTCAATTGGCACTATTATAATATATCTTGTTTATTTTTTGAAAATATTTTTTTTTTGTTAAGTTCTTAAAATTGGATTTGGTACTATAATTTGTATGTATTATTAAATAATTTTTAAATTGATTAAAAATTTAAAATAATATTAAAATAAAAAAGTATTTTTACGCCTATGCCTTGCCTAGAAGCGCATCAACTGAATCTTGACCTCCACATATTGCCACGCATAACGCTTTTTTAAAATACTGGTTTTACTTGTCAAATAGGAAATCAACTCCTTCCCTAAAAAAATATAAAGTGGTTAAAGAATGATAAGGATGAGAAAAAGATATATACCACCAACAAAAAAAAAAAAAATTAAGAAAATATCTAATAGTACCCTTGTGAGACATAAGTCCCAAAGAACTTTAAAAATATATCATTCTAAACAATTGAGAATTTTGACCCAAATATAATAAAAAATATATGATTTCACGTTTATGTTTAACTCACTTTAATAATATATTTATAATTAGATTAATTTATGAATAAATAAATATTTTTAAAAAATTCTTTTTTATTAGAAAATTAAATATAAAGAAAGTTACTTATAGGGTGTTTGGTGAGGATTAAAATTAGATTTTTAGTGGATTGTGATAGAAGTTTTTGAAATGTGTGGTTGAAAAGACGTGTCACCCATGAAAGATATAGTTAATATTGATTATTTGACTTTGACTTAGATTAAAATCAGATTTTAATTCAACCCAAACATGGGGTTCATTTGAGATGGTGGTGCTACTGATTGTCATAAGGTGGTGTTAGCGGTTCTGGCGACGGTGTAGGTATTGGTGCTACTGGATGCAGTAATGAGGTGGAGGTCATAAATGTGGTGGTGATGATGGTGGTGGTCACAAATTATTTGGTTGATTGTGACCAATTGATTAATATGTGACTAATAAATAATTTGTGGCCATTAAATAATATATGGTCTAAAAAATATAACATTGTGATTACGTTTATAATAGTGATTAAGCGTTTGTTAAGTTGTGACCAATAATTTGATAATTTATGAAATAAAAATAATTATGATGAATTAATTTGATATTTTGTGACCATGAAATAAGTTGAGATTTATAAAATTTGTAATTTGTGATCTAAAAAAATTGTAATTTGTGATTATGACGTCTGTAATAATGATTAATATATACCATAAATTATATAATATTGTAACCTTAATATATTAAATTAATAAAATATTTTTAATTAATTATTCAACAAATAAAATTCAATTAATATCTGATTTTTGAAATAATAAAACTAATTTATTAAATTTGAAATTGTATAGTGTAATACCTCGTTTTCTTATTCTCGAACTTTATATATGTTGATTCCTATTCATAGCTCCTTATAAAGAGCGACTCTTTCCCATCATCCACATATGTAAATACCCATTGGGTGACTCTATCAGAATATAATGAATCCTCAAATGCACAAAATTTAAAATATTTTTTTGAGCAATACATAGTTGAATCCATTTTGAAGAGACAAACTTTTCAAATTGATCATCCCACCAATTTCGATCTTTGACAAACATTAAATTAATCATAGGAGTTAACTAGTCGTCATTATCATTTTCAATGGTTGTAAGTACTGATCGATACTTATAAGTTGTTATTCTATTTGGACTACCCACTTAATACTGACATGCAGTTGTCTACCAATTCCGCTCATTAACAAATTCGACTATGAATCGTTGAACGCTTCCATTGGTTAACAAGAATGGTTTAGTATAATTAATATTTAGTAACGAATCCAGACAATATTGAAAAAAAATTTAAAAAGGTGATTTGTTGAATTAAAAAAATGGCTAAAGATATTCGGACATTCTTGACGAGTGAATCTTTCCTTAGCTCGAAATGAATCTTACCATAATCAAGCATGATATTGATCCATAAATTTAGCCCGTATTTGGTGCCCATTATTTCAAAAATACAATTTTCTCTCTTATTTTTAATAATACATTTTTTAATAAAATAATATTACACACAAATTCAAAACTTTTCTTCATACCATTAATTCTCTATCAAAGTACTATTTCAAAATGTTTTTTGGACAAAAATTGAGATTCAAACACGCTACTAATTTCCTTAAAAATCAGCACTTGTAGATAAAAAATCTAACATTGTGAGAAAAACATTACTAGACACAATAAATAAGTCCACAACAAGGTTTTCTAAAAATTGCTCCTTTTTTTTGTTTGTAAAATGTCAATAATCAAACAAAAAGCCTATAAAGCCCTAAAGAAAAGCAGAGGAGGTATCTCACGTGACTGACCGACGGTAGCACGTGAAGGAGAAATGCCCAGTGGATAAAAATAAAAAGAGAGCGGTTAGAAGCAGTTAGTTAAGTGTAATAATTACGTTAAGGTATACAACTTTTTTTGCTTCATAAAATTACCAGTTAGTTAACGACCGTCAAGTCTAACGATTTCTCACACTATAAATCTGGCCGTTATACTCTCCGTAGTGCTTCGTCACTCAACTCTCTGTTTTTCCCCCTCTCTATGAAATTTCAGCTATATATATACTGATACATAGAGAGAAGATTAGATATATATACATCTATTGAGGGAGACTGAGAGTTCTGAGGAAATAGAAATGGCGGTCTCGAAGAAATGGGTGCCTCTCTGTTCTTTTCTGCTTTTGCTGCTATTCGTTGGCGTTGTTGCTGTAGTGAACGAAGATGAAGCCGCGAAATTGAGGTTTGTTCCTGTTTTTAGAATGCATTACCCGAATCCTTCTCTAAATTGTGAGTTTTTGCTTTTGAAGTAAAGCTTTAATTGGAAAATTTCAGAAAAAATTTATAGTTTCCTGTTTATTAATTCTCTCATTTTCTCCTGACTTCATAGTTCATATAGTGTTGTTGTTTTTCCGAATTTTTTTTCTTTACGTCAAAATTCACCTGCATTTGTGCTTTTTCTACTTGAATTCTAAAAGGAATTCGTAATTCTTTTCTTCATTTCTTGTGCTTTCCTTTTCATAATTTGAGAAGAATCCTTTCATTTACAGAGATAATTTACGTTTATTTTTTAGTGTTGTGGAAAAAGAGAAAATGCAGAGCTCTAACAACTCAACAATGGCGGCAAGGTGTGTAACTCAGCATTTTAACTCGGTTGATTTTCACAAATTTTTTTACCACTGCGTCGACTCGGTAATGCCTAATCTTTGCCGCAAACGTCATCGGAGTATCACATTTCTCTTTCACAGTTTATTTTTCCCTCTTTAGCGCACATCAAATTTTCACCGTTGGATCTCTTTCGAGTCCCACCCACTCCTATGTTTCTAACCTAAAAGAATCAATACCAACCGTCAGATCCATTAGTCCCATCGGATCTCATCCGTTTATTCAGTTAATGAGCGGATTCCTCTGTAAACAAACAATCTTCATTGGTTCTTTCCATTTTTCACATTTAACCTTACGAAATGTAGTTATTCCATACCGAACCATATTATCAAAAGAAGTACTACGGGTATAGTGGTAATTACATTATGCATTTCGACCCACCCTCAAAAAGCTGTTATATCTCTCTCTCTCTCTTCTAAAAAGGCACTTTTAACGGTTTTAACGTAGTGCTTTGTATGTATATGCCAATGTGTATGTATATACGGCACTGCGCCACTACCTTGAGCAGTGTACAGCACCGTGTGTTGTGTGTGTGTGTTTTTTTTCTTACGTGAAATTCATATTACTGAATAAATAATGATTATATGTCTTCGGTAGCTGACACCCCATGTGAAAATTCTTTGACCTCAAATGGGCTTTTGCTTTTTACCGCAAATGAGTTCCCTGCAGAATGAGCTAGAGTTGTTTTCGTCTGGCCTAAATGGTGAATTGTTAGTCAAAAATCTTGATCAATGTGTCCTAAAAAGTTCTTGAAAATGATATATATATGTACAGCGAGAGAGAGAGAGAGAGTGTGTGTGTGTGTGTGTAATAAATATTGATGGGTGATGTAATGTGATTTGGCTCAGGTTGGGAGAAATTGAAGAGGAGGCTTTGAATGAACATGCAGTGGATGACCCAGAAGAGGTTGCAAGAATGGTTGAAATGTAATTTCTCTCTTCTTCTCAGTTTTAGAATTCTTATTATTGCCGTTTCGTGCATTAATGGGCACTGCGAGTTTTAGTAGCAGTTATTGTTACAACGCTTATTGTGGTCCTTGAATTGAATTTGACACCCCCCGGGAGGGGTGAGGTGGGTGGGTTCTTTTAATTCATCTGTCAGATTGTATGATAAATGTAGCAATATGGGTTTCTTTTTTATTACAAATTTATAGCTTTATATTCTAGAATAAGCAAAATTCAACCTCAGAATCTCATTCTGTTCTGCTACATTTATGAACTTTTATGTGTATTAGTTTAGTGTTCATTTCATCCACTTGCTACTGCAACTATATATCCGTGTCTTGCACTATATAATTCCTTCATGTATATCTGATTTTACCAAATTTTAGGTGAAGTAGTTCACAATGTATACAAATTTCATCGTAATACCTTTACGATGCAATTTAAACTTGGTTTTGTCTTTAAAACGCATGACCACTCTAATGCTTATGTCAAAATCCCCCTTTATTCTTTGTCACATTGGTCCCCATACGTGCATTCTCCAAGTTATCGTCGGTCGTAGTTGGGTTAAGTGCTGTGGTGAGGGTATGCATTGCATGTTTATACAAGAAAAGTATCAAAATATTGGAATTCTAAGTGGTGGAATGCAGTAGGCCTGCATATATATGAAATGTTGCATTCTTATCCTATCCTATCCTATCCTTTTCCTTGGCAGTATCACTCATATGGGGTCAAAGAAAGATAAAGTGCCTTCAATATTTTTTTGCTGCCTTTACATACCAATAATTAACCTAGCAAATAAATCCATCTTATGTGGAAAAGGCCGAATTGCCCATATAGTACGACAATATGTATTTGTTTTCAGTATCTTCAAGTAGACCAGGGCCTGTCTTTGCTTTTGCTCCACCGACAAATACAGTCGCAATGGAGGACTTTTTTTATCCTGACTATATATATATTTTTTTGATCGGTATCCTGACTATATTTTTCATGCAACTACGATGTAGTCAAAGGGTATTTTATTTATAAGTAATTTGAAGACTTGGACCTACCTTGTGAATTACAGGGCCACTCGAAACAGCACTGAGAGGAGAAAACTTGGATTTTTCTCGTGTGGAACCGGTAACCCTATTGATGATTGTTGGCGTTGTGACCCCAATTGGCACAAGAACCGCAAACGCCTTGCTGACTGTGGTATTGGTTTTGGGCGCAATGCCATTGGAGGTCGCGATGGAAGATTTTATGTTGTCACTGATCCTCGGGATGATGACCCTGTTAATCCCAGACCTGGCACTCTACGCCATGCTGTTATTCAGGACAAGCCTCTCTGGATTGTCTTCAAGCGTGACATGGTTATTACATTGAAACAAGAACTCATCGTGAACAGTTTTAAGACCATTGATGCCCGTGGAGCCAACATACACATTGCTAATGGAGGATGCATTACAATTCAATATGTTACCAATGTCATTATTCATGGTTTGCACATCCATGATTGTAAACCGACGGGAAATGCCTTGGTGAGGAGCTCGCCATCACATTATGGTTGGAGGACCATGGCTGACGGTGATGCCATTTCTATCTTTGGATCGAGCCATATCTGGGTTGATCACAATTCGCTTTCTCATTGTGCCGATGGCCTTGTTGATGCTGTCATGGGCTCCACAGCCATTACCATTTCCAACAACCATTTTGCCCATCACAATGAGGTCCGTTTGCTTTGAAATGTCCCCGTCTTCACTATTTTCCGTAACATCCAATTACGGGTACTTATACAAACGATTTTGTTTGTTTATGTAAACAGGTTATGCTGCTGGGACACAGTGATTCTTATGTGAGAGACAAGCAAATGCAAGTGACCATTGCCTACAACCACTTTGGAGCAGGTCTCATTCAGAGAATGCCAAGGTAAGTCATACTTGAAATTTCATGCTAAATGGCTGTATTTTAGGCTTCTTTGTATAATCCTCTATTTTGTAGAGGAAAATCCAATTTCTATTTTACGTGGAACACTAAAAATCAAGACCTTAAAATCGACCTTTCGGAACTTAGATACGTAATCTGATAGGAAAACGTTGTATAAATAATGCAGGTGCAGGCATGGATACTTCCATGTTGTGAACAATGACTATACTCACTGGGAGATGTATGCCATCGGTGGAAGTGGAAATCCCACAATCAACAGCCAAGGGAACAGATATCTTGCCCCGGCCAATCCTTTTGCAAAAGAGGTACCAAAAAGTCGCATCACTTCGTAAACAATTGCCAATCGTTCGAGATGAGATTTAAACGTCATTCTTGTCTAAATTTTGGATGATTTTGTTTTGATAGGTGACAAAAAGAGTCGAGACAGCTGAAAGCCAATGGAAAGGTTGGAACTGGAGGTCAGAGGGCGACCTGATGCTTAACGGGGCTTATTTCACTCCATCTGGTGCTGGAGCTTCCGCCAATTATGCTAGAGCTTCAAGCTTAGGTGCCAAGTCTTCCTCCATGGTTGCATCTATTACTTCTGGTGCCGGTTCCCTTGGTTGCCGCCGGGGTCGCCAATGCTAACAGTCAGTTATTATTATTACATAAAGACTACAAGGCGTCCTTTTCATTTTCAATTTCCTGTTAGATTCCATTTACCACTACAAAGAACTACCTATTTCATGTTACGTCCATTGTTTGTCGGTCATGTCCAATTCATCCCGGTCGTCCAATGATCTTCACTCCACTGTCACCAATGTTGCTCAACCTCGGCCTGCTTCAGTCGAAAGAAAACAATGCTATTCCGGGAGCAGGTGCGGAAGCGTTGTACAAACCCGTCTTTTTTTCCCTCTTATTTTATCATAATGTCAAGATGTATCAGTCATTATCCCCATCTACATATTATGCTGGCTTTTGTTTTCATAGAAAAAGACTGTTTTTCCCCCTTTTTTCTTTAACTTTCTTGAGTCATACAAGCTATAGTGTGAATGTCAAAAACTTGAGTCACGGAAAAGAAATTATTTTTGTACTGGTTGGTATTAGCTTTTACTTTTTTTGCTTTGTCTTTTGGTTGAATAAATTATTGGCCTTTTGTTGTGATTATTATTACTGCATGTGCTGAGCATAAAGATTATCTAAGTGATGAGCGTTTATTACATTACCAGCAAATGGATCATCTTCATAAAGTAGATAAATGATGTCAACTACTTTTGCAATGATCTAATTTAGCATCATCATATTTCACATGGTGTATTAGCTTTTACCCTCTCAATTTCAGTCCTTTTTACAAAGAGCACATAGAACACGGGGTTTATACTCAATGCGTTTATAAATTTAAAGTAACTTTTCAAGCTTCATGTAGCACCTAGAATGTTTCACTGAGTAAAAATCAGGGATGTTATTCAACGTGATTATAAACTCACGAAGTAGATCTTTCATGACTCACGAGTAATATAAAATTTAGAAATAGTTGTTTTATTCCATCCCTTTTGAAGCGACATCCACAACTATTCATACTTTAACAAAGTGTTTTATGATATGTATGAACGTAAATGTGTCCATAATGGTGTCCAAAGAATTAGCCCTTGTTTGTTTAAATATATATTACATGAAATCCACATATTTTATAAATTTTTCAATTGTATATTTCATCAACTTCTATCAAAATCAACTAAAAATGTGATTTTTTTGACAAAATCAAATAGGAGCATAATATGACACAAGCCTTGCATGTGAGATTGGGCCACAAGGCATGTGACGCATTTCATTTTCCCTTGCTGACAATTGGGCCCATTCTTAATACGTTACCCAATTAGACCACATGCATGTTCTATTGCAGCTGTCACACTAAGATTAAGGTTCAATATTTTGTTCATTTTCTTGGCCATAATTATGACTTTCACATAAACATTCATCCTCACATTTACCAAAAGTTTAAGCATGATTTACTCAAAATATATCCAACGTTTTAATAGATTGTTAAAAAGAATTGTCACGTTAGTAAAATGATCATATTTTAGAAAAAAAATTATTCAATAAAATTTGACACAGACTCTGTCAAGCCCCAGTAATAAAGGAAAAAATAAAAAATGTCTAAAATTTCTTCGACATTTAAAAGTTCTGTTAGACTTGCTAACTCAATAAAATTTATATTCGATATGCAGATTTTATATCATCATATTGTTTTATTTTTTATTTTAAGACACTTAAACAACATTATAGGAATTTGAATTTAATTGTCTATTCTTTAGATATCACTACCGCACTGGAAGTCGATAAAAATTCATAAAATATATTGAAGATGTTCTTACGTTAATTTATTTTAGATCTCCAACAAAAATGTTTGAGTTACTTGTTTGCAGGCCTATGATTATGTTGGAGACATTTACCATAAGGAAAATCATTGAAATTAAGGACAATGATTTAGATCTATAATGAGCATTACACTAAATTGATTCTTCAATAATTAATGAAAGTTAAGATTCTAATTGGCTATAATTATTTGAGCTTGACTTATCTATACTTTGGTAAATATCAACCTATAACATTTCTAAATTTCTAAAAGTCGTCTTGGATTTTTTGTTGAGCTACCAAGTATTAGACATCGTGTTATTTATCAAATTAATTTCTATAACTCGCGTTTTCAAAACGAGTATTTGCGACAAAATCTGAATCGTGCCCCCATTATCAAAGTTTTTGGAGTAATACTATTTATCATGATGATAAAATATCGGTGATTTGGCAACCCATTTTTACTCACATTTCTCTCTCTCATAAAAAAATTGAATTGTCCAATTCCATTATTTTCACATAGACTGTCATATAATCAATGTTCCATCATCATAATGATAAATAATATTATTCAATATTTTATAGTCTGGAAATATAACAGAAGATTATAGAGCTATGATCCTCAAACTATTGCCCAAGTAGAAAATTAATCATGAACTTTAAAGAATAACAAGTTGATCTTCAACTAAATATTTGCTCAAATTTAATTTTGATTATTTGAGTTACTTTAGTTTCACACTCATTTTCAACTACACGGTCTCCATTAAAAAAAAAAAAAAAACACACACACACACATTTCAAGGAATCACTTGTCAAAACATGTTTATCAAACAAGCGCTATATTTCACAATTTCCTTGACGATGAGAAATGTTTAAATTTTTGCTAAATCATAACATGACTCTCATGGAAACAAGTCCACTTCAAATTTTTAGTTGCAGCCGAAGTTGCGAAACAACTAGCTTCGTATTAAATTTGAATATACGAGGCTCGAGTGATAATTTAATGGAAATTTAAATAGTCTTGCTCAATATTAATTGAAAAATATGTTCACTCCTTGTCTTCGCAACTTGGGGAACAATACAAGAAAATGCAAGAAAGGAAAAGTTCACACAAAATGCTATTGCTTGGTCAGATCTTCGAGAGTCATTTCCCTTGAAAAGCTTTTCCAAGGCCAACTGTCGAGAGTCGACTTTGATGAATTTTCAATACCAACAATCCATCGGATCAGCCTTCAATCCTGATCAATTATGGTCTAACAGCATAATATTAATTTTTTTTTCAAAATAACATATAGCATATGATAGATAATACATCATGTTATCTACGTGAAATGCTAATTTTATAGTAGAAAGTAACATAATATGTTACCTGTGTAATATGCTGAATATTTAATAAAAAGTAATAAGGTAACATAACATGTTATCGTAGGACGTTGATTTTTAATAAAATATAGCATATGTTACCACAATATATTACTTTCGTAAAATATTATTTTTAAATAAAAGAAAACATATGGTAACACAATCTACAGTTGCATAGATCCTAAATCTTTGAGGTGCTTGTTTTAGTTAGGCCTATGATTGTGTTGGGTGTAATTACCATAAAGAAATCATTACAACTGAGGAAAATGATTTCTCAATAATTAACGAAATATTAGTTCTTAATTGTCTATAATTATATGAGATTGACTTATCTAAACTTTGGTAAATTTGAACCTATGATTATTTTTTAACTTTCTCAAACCAAACTCGTGATTTCAAAAAAGCATTTGTAATAAAATCTCGATCGAAAAGACTCATTTATAAGATTTTATCATTGATCCTCAAACTATTATCCACGTAGCAAATTAATCATGAGCTTTAAAGAATAACAAGTTGATCCTCAACTAATTATTATATTTGCTCAATGTCCTCGATGATGTGAAATGTCTAAGACCATGTTTGATGGGCTTAATTTTCCTTGGAAGTTGGCAAATGTTTTCCTTTTACAACCATTTCTCTTATTTGATGGACAAAATTTGGCTTGAAAAATATTTTCCCACCCTCCCCACCCACGCGCCCATTTTCCACCAAATCCTTAATTCCTTTTCCCACCTTTTTGGTGGTAAAAAAA
>CAIGRN010010448.1:0-11510 GCA_903798345.1 Fraxinus anomala | reverse complement strand
AATGAAAACTAACATGTATTTATAGTTTACAATAGTTCCTACACGAACTGGTTCCAATACAAGAAGAAGAGATGCATCACTTCACAATAAAATCATCAGAAAATTCAAAAAAATTCAACCCAACGGTCGAATTTTCCTTCTATGCGACCGCATAGGCTATAACTATACGATCGCATAGTTATAGCATGGGTGCTTCCTTTATTCCCTGATGGTCGCTATACGACCGCAAGCCAAATGGCTTATGCAGTTGCATAGGCCAATTATATGGCACAAATCCTAGTTTTTCTTCTTCTTTTCCTTTATTCATTCCTTCATCATTCTACATGATTTTGAACAAATTCCAACAACCCCCCACTTGATCAAAATCAAAGTTAATCACATAATCAAATATCAACACTAATGCATAAGAGTTAAATATCTTTCGATTTGAATTAACCATAGTATAAATTTCATAAAATATTATAGGAATTCCAGGTAGCTAGAATGCTTTGAACCATTATTCCTTGTGACAATACCTGTTGACGTAAAAAATTGTAAGAACGATTTTCGAACCAACTTCAAAAATAACAAGAACTTTTTCACTGATAGCTATGCGTAAATTGCTAATGTCGTTACAAAATGCAATATTCTTGCCTTTTTCTAAGGAGATATTTGAAATATGATATGTAAGAACATTTTTATGTAAGTGAAAGGAGTCCCTTTCTCCTTTACCAATATTTTCCCTTTTATATGAGCGAATATACACGCTTCATTAATTACTTGTCTTGTCAGCTGTAATTCTGAGCTGGAGAAGTACACATGTTGGAATAATTCAATTGGCCACCGAGCTCAATTTGGCAGTTTCATGAAGAACAAGTCTTAGGTGGGCCCTAACAATTAATGAACCTAGCCTTAGGAAAGGAGCCGGGATATTTAATCAGGGCTTATGTAAGCACTGATGCAAGATTATTCCATGTGGATTTTTCTCATTGGATAGCTTATTGATTGTGTCAGTGATCTTCAATCATTAGAATATTTCTCCCTTGAGAGACTACACAATCTTCCTAGATACGCTAAATATCCGAGCTAACCAAACAATACCGAGCTCACATTATCGTGTACTTACAACGTGCATTAATCTGATCTTACCGAGCTATAAGCTCGGCACGTCAACATATACTCCCTAGGTCAATGCAGACTTAGGTGTGGATTGACCTATTGAAGTGACCGGAAGTTGGAACGATTCCCAATTTTTCGTAATCATTACTTCAATTAATGACAATGACACATGTCATTCCCTTACTCGCAGGGGAGCTGTATAGCAGGTTCCTTCTTCTGGAAGCTTTGGGCTTGTGACCGTTGATCTCATTTTAAACGATTCAGATTTCTGCCCTTGGTATTCCTTTGCTTTAAGTAGTTTTTCACCATTCATTTCCTCACTTTTCTGCATTCGAATTTCTAGACTTTTTGCTCCAATTTTTTTTTGATATCCTGTCTTCTTTGAGTGAGGTCAGCTCATTCAGGTATTCCTTTTTCCTAATCAGAATACCCTTCTTTTACTGAAAATATATTTTTTTTCCTTCTCATTTGCTTATATGAGTTCGGAAGAATCTCACATGCAATCCTAGGGAAATAACAAGAAGAATCTATACCATCTTCATCCACTCCGTCTGTTAATCCCTCATCTGCCAGTTCGGATTGTCAGGAAGTCTTTACTCCTATTCCTATTTCTTCTATTTACCCTTTTCCACAAAGTCCCATTCTTACATCTAACTCTCCTAGGAGTATAGAACATCGTCGAAAAATGAGAGAAGCCAGGGCTTAGGAGGAAGGTCGTAATGGGAAACAAACATGGGGGGCTGATTCTTATAGGTCGGTAGTTACAACGGACACCTTAGCTACTATCAGGGCCAAGTATAACGTACTTTCGTCCATAGAACTAGTCGTCCCATCTTCTACAGACCGAGCTCATGTTCCTCCTATGGGGTGTGTGGCCCTCAATACAGCTATTTTTCAGGCAGGGTTGAGGCTCTCCTTCCCCAAAGTTATCCGAAAATTCTTTTCATCTTGGGAAATAGCCCCTACTCAACTCTACCCAAATGGGTGGAGAACCCTTATTGTGACCTTAATTCTGTGGAAACAATTAGGTCATCTCGAGCTCACCGTGTCCTAGTTTAACGTCCTTTTCACCTTTAAGGGGGATGGGAAAAATACTGACTGGTGGTATACTAGTGTCAGACATGGAACTGGGGGTCCTTTAATTTTAGATAATCCTTCTTAGATTAAAGGATAGAAGGAAGAGTTCTTCTATGCCTTGGGGGATTGGTAATTCCATTCCGCCGAAGTGGATAGGGAATACATAGTTCCTACCCTTTATCATCTTTTCTATTACTGATGGTTACCTCTTCTTTTACTTCAAGTTTGATATTAGAATTGTCATTTTAATTTCATTTCCTATCTCTTTTTGTAGTTTACCAACCTTGCCATTTGAGCTCAGTTCTTCAAAGTCAGGCAGATACCATCTGGGCTCTTTCCAATCGGCAGAGGTCCTGCAAATTCGTCATCTCAAACGAAAACCTATTCGAAGTAGGCCTACTCCAAGTTCTGCCACCAACTTCAGTTCTAAGTAGATCTTCCACTTCAGCGTCTATCTCTTCCCGTAAGTGAACTAAATACTGTTACATACGTCTATACATATGTTTCGATCTCAATACTGACATCCTATCATTTTTAGGTAAAAATCTAGAAATGAAGGGCTTCCGCTCAGCGAGGGTAGTCCAAGCAACTGAGATTGCTAAATAGAAGAAAAATGATGTTTATGTAGAGGGCCAACAAGATGAGGTGGAGGTCGAAGTTGAGGCTGAGACTGAACAGCCATTGAAGCGACGCTGCCCTGTCGAACTGGAACCTATTCTAGTTCCTGTACCTTTCTTACCTCGGCCCACTCCTACTTCTGCTGCTACGACTGCTGTTCCTGCTGCTTCATCTTCAAGGCCTCAAGAGAGGTGCCCAGACTTGTAGAGGCCAGATGTAGAAGGTTCAGTAGGAAGCAACCTGAGATTTTCTTGGATTTTGTGCGGGCTCCTTCTCCATCAAGGGAGTCAATTGTTGCCTTATCTCATTCTTTAAGGGAGTTTGCGGCCTTGATGTTCTGAAGTTGGAATAATATGAAGCAAACTTTTTTTTCTAAAATACCTGTTGGAGATAGCATCATTTCAGCTCAGCTCCATTGCCATCGAGCAATTATTCAAATGGCTTCTATGACAGAAAAGGTAAGTTCTTTTCCCTAATTGAGATTCCTTTATTCAAACTATTCACGCCACTTAATTAATGATTTACTCTTTTAGTTCAAAGCTGAGCTTGACAAAATGCTCGAAGTAAAGGACCGAGCTAATATGCTTTTTGAGAAGATTGAGGCAGAAAAGGCAGCCTTCGCCGAGAAAGAGAGGATTTATGAAGATCGTCTGAATAAGATGGGGTGGAGCTTAACGTCGTTCTCTCTTCAGAACATAAGTTGATGGATGAGAATAAGGCCTTGGCAGAGGAGAATAGGGCCTTGAAGAATCAAGGTGAAAAGGCTAGTATCCAAGCTGAAGGGAAAAGAAAAGAGCTGACGAAGTGACTACTCAAGCTATGATTGCCAAAAAGGATGCTGAGCTACAGATCTCTAAGCCAGTGGAAAACTAGAGAGCCTCCCTGGCATTCGACGCCATAGATGAAGAGGCATATGTCTTGGCCATTGGCGAATTCATCCAGCACATTAACAAAGAACGCCCGAAATGGGATACCGCTTTCTTGGAGGAAGCCCATAAGGAGCAGCAGAAGAAAATGGAGTAGCTACTCGAGGAAGCTAAGGTCCAGTCCACTTTTGAAGCTTCCCAAGATCCGTTAGTCCCTCAGTATTTCTTCTGTGTTTTCCTAAGTGAAACTTTTGCTTTTAGGAACTCTTTTGTATGATGTCCCAATGTTTATGAATGAATGTCCATTTCTGATCTCTATTTTTAGGCTTTATGTGCGAATGGTGTTTTTCAAACGTATAAAACCTCTTATGATACTAAAGTTGCAACAACTATAGTCTTGAATGGAGTTCAGAAGCATTTTTTTACTAAGTTTTGTAGCACTTACAACCTTAGCTCAGCCTGTTACGTGAGCAGGGCTTCTTGGGATTCCTTGGTAGGAATTCTCACTAAGTGTTGCAGACTTACAACCTTAGCTCAGCCTGCTTCGTAAGCAGGGCTTCTTGGGATTCCTTGGTAGGAATTCAGTATTACAGCACTTACAACCTTAGATCGACCTGCTTCGTGAGCAGGGCTTCTTGGGATTCTTGGTAGGAATTCTCACTAAGTGTTACTAAGTGTTGCAGCACTTACAACTTTAGCTCGTCCTGCTTCGTGAGCAAGGCTTCTTGGGTAGTAGACCAGTATCTTCACACATTAGGTTTTTATTACAAACAACTTCAAAATACAACCCTCTTCTAATACAACCCTCTTCTACTAATAATAGTTTTTGAGATGATCTGCATTCTAAGGATGTAGCAGGAGTCTTCCTTCCATGTCTTCTAGCTCATATGTTCCTCTAAGTAGGAATTTGGTCACCTTGTGAGGGCCTTCCCAATTGGGCCCTAGGGATCCAAAATTGATTTCCCTTGTCTCTAGGAACACCTTCTTTAATACAAAGTCGTTGACTTCGAACTCTCGTTTTCTTACCTTTTGATTGTAATACTTTGTGTTACGCTGTTTGTATATGGCATTTATAATCTCGGCTTCATTTCTTTTTTCCTCCAGTAGATCCAACTCTCCTCGTAGTACTTTATCATTCTTATCCTCATCATACATCAATATTTGGATAGAAGGGACTTATATCTCAAGAGGTATTACTGCCTCCACTTCGAAGGCTAAAGAGAAAGGAGTTTCTCCTATACTGCTTCGGGCTGTGGGGCAATAGGACCATAACACACTAGGAAGCTCTTCAGCCCATCCTCCCTAAGGAGTATCAAGCCTGGCTTTGACCGTATGCTTGATGATCTTATTGATTGCTTCCACTTGTCCATTAGCTTGAGGATGATTAGGCGTGGAGAAGTGTCTTCGTATCAAAGTTTTCACAGAAATTTGAGAAACAGGAGTTATCAAATTGTTTTCCATTGTCTGTCACAATGGAGTACGGTATCCCAAACTAGGATAGGATAGATTTCCATATAAACTCCGTCATTTTATGCTCAGTTATTTTGGCTAGAGGTTCGGCTTCTACCCATTTGGTGAAGTAGTCGACTGCTATGATCGCAAATTTCATTCCACCATTTCCTATTAGCATGGGACAGATTAGATCGACCTCCCACTTGGAGAAGGGCCATGGGGCCATTACACAATTTAGCTCATTTGGAAGGAGGTCGATCCTGGTAGCAAACCTTTGGCATTTGTCACATTTCCTGGTGAATTCTAAGGCGTCATTTTTTATAGAAGGCCAAAAGTATCCTTGGCGCACAATTTTGTGTACTAGTGACTGCCTCTCCAACATGATTTCCACATATTTCTTCATGCACTTCTTCCAGGGCACGAGTGCCTCTTTGTTAAGCAAAGGTATAGAGACATGTGAAGCTTATAGCTCGGTAAGATCGGATTAATGCACGTTGTAAGTACGCGATAATGTGAGCTCGGTAGTGTTTGGTCAGCTCGGATGGTTAGCGTATCTAGGAAGATTATGTAGTCTCTCAAGAGAGAAAGATTCTAATGATTGAAGATCACTGACACGATCAATAAGCTAGCCAATCAGAAAGATCCACAGGGAATAATCTTGCATCAGTGCTTACATAAGCCCTGATTAAATATCCTGGCTCCTTTCCCAAGGCTAGCTTCGTTAATTGTTAGGGCACACCTAAGACTTGGTCATCATGAAACTGCCAAATTGAGCTCGGTGGCCAATTGAATTATTCCAACATATGTACTTCTCTAGCTTAGAATTACAGCTGACAAGACAAGTAATTAATGAAGCATGTATATTCTCTCATATAAAATGAAAAATAGTGGTAAAGGAGAGGTGGACTCTTTCACTTACATGAAAATGTTCTTACTTATTATATTTCAAATATCTCCTTAGAAAAATGTAAGAATAACGCATTTTGTACCAGCATTAGAAATTTATGTATAGCTATCAGTGAAAAAGTTCTTGTTATTTCTGAAGTTGACTCGAAAATTGTTCTTACAATTTTTTACGTCAACAGTTTGGCGCTAGAAGGAGGGCCAACTTGTGGAGGTAGCCCCATTTTCTTGCAACCGATATCGTCGAGGAAATATCATCATCGATAATTCTTCAACATCTGGAAATCAGTCTTATAACAACCCACAACATGCTGAAAGGAGACAAAGTCAAAACGAAGCAGCCGACCCTCAAATGACTATAATGATGGAGGTAATTGAAAAATTGACAAACGTGGTTGACAGGCTAGAACGAAATCAAACTTGTGCTCTACCACAGGATACCGAGGTAGATTCTCCACACAAAGAGAAAACTAGATGACCTGCTACTAGAAGGACTCTCCAGTTCTCAGGAAAAGAATCTTCTAAAAGCCGAACTGAAGAAATCAGGTGCTCTTCTACAACGACTAAGCCAGCCACTAAGAGGACTAAGAGTGTATTCAATAGATTGGGTTCCCAACATTCCTTAACGCCCGTTAGTAGACGTGATGAACCCCATGTTGAACGCCTAATGGGACAACCTGGGCTTGAAATGAGTGCCCTGAAAAAATAAATTGCCGACATGGAGGCCAAAAACAAAGGAAATACTGAAGAATATCTCACAAAATGCCATTCTCCCTTCACCGAGGATATCCTCGTTGAGCCTCTATGGATATCCTCATTGAACCTCTACCCGAAAAGTTAAAATGCCACAGCTTACGGGGTACGATGGGGAAGGAGACCCCCTTAGCCATCTAGACAAGTATACTTCCTGGATGGAGCTGCAGGGAGTGAGAGATGCTATAATGTTCCGTGCTTTTTCCCTAACGTTGGGAGACAAAGCTCAAACGTGGAGAAGACTGCACCAAAGGTCAATAAGAAATTAGAATGACTTCACCACGGTGTTCTTTGCCCAGTTCATGGGTTTAAATTCAAGAACTACGCCAAAGGAATGACTTGTAAGCATAAAACAAGGGAAAACTGAATCGCTCAAGAGCTATCTAAATAGATTCAACAAGCAATCTATGGAGGTCAAAAAAATTTCTGATGATGCTACACTCATGGTGGTACTCTCGGGATTGAGGCCAAAAATAAGATTTTGGTGGTCAGTACACGAGGACAGACGTCGTACATATCACGAATTCTTATGCCGAGGTGAAAAATACATCAGTGTAGAAGAGGCCACCTCCGACCAGGAAGATCTCAAACCTAATCCATAGTCCCCACGCTAGGCCAAGGGAAAACAAGTGGATAAGATGCTATGCGAGAAAGGATAAAAGATATGAGAGACCAAAATCGTTCAAGGCTATATCCTAACAAATCCCGTGAATACCATCCATTGAATGCAACCTTGGAGGAGGTCTTCCTACAAGCTGGAAATAAGGAGACCTTCCGTCGACCTCAGCCGTAGGAAAAGGAATTATGTGGAAAAGGATAATCGAAGTACTGTCCTTTTCACAGAATAGCAGGACACAACACTGACAATTGCAGGAATTTGAAAGAAGAAGTGGAAACACTTATCAGGCGGGGTCATTTGCAGGAATTCGTAGCTAAACCTAGGAAGGTAAATCCAACGGATGTCCAACTATCTAACCAGTAAGGGGCAGCTCAGTAAGTCCAACTTGGACCTCAAGCTTGGGAAGCACAACACCGGGTCGAGATCCAAACTTTGATAGGTAGAAATCGGTGTTTCGAGGGCTCACGAAGAGCTAGGTAAAGAACGCTGCGCGACGCTCGCACCTGGCAGAACCACAATCCGATGTGTCTACATACTAAAGCTCGTGAAACTTCATACTCAGAATGGTTCAGATTCACAAAAGAAGATGTATTAGGAGTGTTGCAGGATCAAAGTGATGCTTTGGTCATAGCAATGGCAGTCGCTGGAGTCCAAATACACCGAACTCTGGTAGATAACGAGAGTTCCATTAATGTACTATATTCTCGAACTCTAGAACAAATGGAGATATATAAACAGCATCTGCAGCCATACTCTAAAAGGTTACGAGGGTGCTCTAGAGAGTTTATAGAAGCTAAAGGACAAATTGTCCTGACGACAGAACTAGGAGAGCCCTTTGGCCAAAGAAGAATTCTAGCAGATTTTGTTATTGTTGATCTTCCTTCCAACTATAATGCCATATTGGGAAGGCCTATACTACACGAACTACAAGCAGCCACCTCAATATATCACTATTGCATCAAATTCCCAATTTCATATGGACCAGGAGTGGTGCGTAGAAATCAAGCTGAAGGGAGAGCTTGCAGCGTAAACCTACCTTCCACCCAGATCTGAATGATAAGGAACCAACAACATCAATAGATGGGAGAGTTCAGGTCTAAATGACTTATTACTGCTGACGTATCTGAGATCGGCATAACTGAGAAACATCACAAGAAGGCCACTAATGACCAGCTCCTATTTGAAGAAAGAGAGCCAAACCCAAATCCCTATCTTGGGATCTTGGTAATCTTCGTTCCCATATCAGAAGTACATATCCCCAAGGTCCTGGTTGATACATGAAGCTTCCTTAACATACTTTACATCGGTACCCTAGAACGAATTGGGATTCCCCTGAGCTTTCTACGACCATATCCAAGTATGATTATGGGGCTCAATAGTTCTCTCTATAGCAAAAGGGATAATCAACTTCCCTATAAAGCTCGAAGAATCTCCTCGTCAAGCCAACTTGAGCGCGGAATTTGTGGTCCTAGACTCAAAATCCCCTTATAACGCTATCATGGGGCAACCCCTATTATTTAACCTTAAAGCAATTGTGTCCCTGTACCATTATTCCATCAAATTTCCCATGCCTCATGGTGTAGGATAGGTCAAGGGGAAAATAGAGATTGCTAAAAGATACCAAGTGATGTATGATCCGAAAGAAGGAAAGATCCATCTTCCTTCTGAGGTCTACATGGTGTACACAGTTGAACTCACATTAGACTTATTGGACCCACGTCTGAAGGTAAGGAGAGGAGAACTAGTGGAGGAGCTGGATGCTATAAAGGTCGGGATCGATGACCCACGGAAGGAACTTAAGATAGGTTGTGAATTGCAGCCACCGCTTAAAGATCAGATCGCCAAGTTTTTTAAGGAAAACCTTGATGTTTTTGCTTGGGAACATTCAGATATAAAGAGAATTGACCCAAAGGTCATGTGTCATAGGTTGGAAATTGATCTTACGGTACGACCAAGCAGCAACGACGCCGACCTTTGAACTCAGAACGGTATAAATCCTCGGAAAAAGAAGTACAAAAATTGCTCTGCAATGAGTTTATTCGAGAAGCCAAATATCCAAAATAGGTCACTAACCCTATTTTAGTTAAGAAGAATAATGGAGACTGGAGGACGTGCATCAATTTTATTGATCTAAACAAAGCTTGCCCAAAGGATAGCTTTCCACTGCCAAGGATGGATTAGATGGTCGATGCTACCACTAGGCATGAATTGCTCAGCTTCATGGATGTTTATTCAGGATACAATTAGATTCCCATGTATGAACCAGTTCAAGAACACACAGCTTTCATTACCGAACGAGGTCTCTATTGTTACAAAGTTATGCTTTTCGGTACCAAGAACACTGTAGCAACTTATCAACACTTGGTAAACTCTATATTTGCTAAACAGATCGATAAGACCATGGAGGTATACATCGACGACATGCTAGTAAAAAACATAGATGTCCGAGATCATCAACACCACCTCGCTGAGATGTTCGAAATCCTACGAACTTACGAAATGAAGTTAAACCCACACAAGTGTGCCTTTAGTGTCATCTCGAGAAAGTTCTTGGGTTATTTGGTAAACCGTAGAGGGATCGAAGCTAATCTAGAAAAATAAGGGCCATAATTGAGATGCGCTCTCCTAGCAGACCTAAAGAAATTTAGAGCTTAACTAGACGAGTCGCATCCCTAAGCCATTTTATGTCAAGATCAACGGACAAATGCAAACCTTTCTTTAACGTATTGAAAGGAAAGAAAAATTTTGAATGGACACCTGAATACCAACTTGCATTCGACCAACTAAAGTTCCATCTGGTATACCCACCTATGTTATCAAAACCAAAAACAGGGGAGATGTTGATGTTGTATCTAGCAGTATCAGAACATGCCAACAGCGTGGTGCTAGTCAGGGAAGAAGAGGGGGTACAACACCTCGTCTATGACATCAGCAAAGCGTTGCACGAAGCTGAGCTTTGCTATTCTCCATTTGAGAAACTAGCTTATGCGGTGGTCATAGCAGCCCAGAAGTTAAGACCTTATTTTTTGGATCATCCGATTGAGGTATTAACTAACTACCCATTGAGGCAAGTCCTACAAAAACCTAATACATCGGGGAAGGTTGGTTAAGTGGGCAGTTGAGCTCAGTCAGTTTGACATAAAGTACAAATCCCGTACCTCTATTAGAGGACAAGCTCTTGCAAACTTCGTTGCAGAATTCAATTCAGAAGTGGTAGAAGAGCCTTGTCATAGCGAACCATGGAGACTCTTTGTTTGTGGATCATCCATAGAAACACAAGCAGGAGCTGGGATTGTTTTAATCAGTCCCAATCACCGACTGTTTTGTGAGGCCCTCATAGCTGGCCTAAGAACGGTAAAAGAAATGAGGATTGATCATGCATTAGTACATAGTGATTCTCAGCTAGTTGTAAACCAGGTCAACCAAGTTTGTTAGGCAAAGGAGGAAAGGATGAACCGTTATCTCCAGATTATTAAACAAGAGCTGAAAAATTTTCAGGAGGTACAGATTTAATGTGACCGCATAGGCTATAACTATGCGATCGTATAGTTATAGCATGAGTGCTTTCTTTATTCCCTGATGGTCGCTATGCGACCGCAAGCCAAAATGGCCTATGTGGTCGTATAGGCCAATTATATGGCACAAATCCTGGTTTTTCTTCTTCTTTTCCTTTATTCATTCCTTCATCATTCTACATGATTTTGAACAAATTCCAACAATCCCCCACTTATTCAAAATCAAAGTTAATCACATAATCAAATATTTCTTTGAATTTTTAAAGAGAGAAAACTCCAACTCTCTAATGAGACGGCACCACCTCGAAATTCACATAGGTAAAGTTCTTCCAGTATCTTTGTTACTTTTAGAGATACTTATACTCCGTACTGAACTTCATTAAGAGTTTATAACTCAACCCTCCAATAGTAACAACCAACACTATTCGTCAACTATAGGTTTTAGTAATTTAAATAGTGTTGAGATCCATCAACTTATCAAATGACTTGTTATTATCCCTTGAACCTTCATATACTTGTTTAGTATATTTTTGGTGGGGTTACTCATGTCTTAAACTCATGTATCTGGACTTTCCATTATATATTTCATTATAAGCTCGAGCAAGAGTA